>VDFB02190745.1:0-58301 GCA_007258455.2 Sequoia sempervirens | reverse complement strand
CTTGACTGGAAAAACACAATCTTCCATTGCATCCGACACACAGGTAAATAAAATCAATAAATTTTATTTAAAATTGAGTACTTGTGCAATCTATTCAATATTAATTTCCACCATAAAGTAATTACATGCCTATTTGTTTTAAACATTCAAGCAATGATAATATATACTACACTTGACATTGGAATGCAGCCTGGTGAGGGTGGAGTAGAACGTGCAGATGAAGGTCATGGTGTGCATCCCTGTACTTTAGAGTATGTAGAGCATGATCAACATGTTGAGCATGATCAGGCTAGAGAATATCAGGAACATGATGTGGCCCCATCAGGTAAAGAGGACCACTCTAAAGTTCTTTTAAACATATTTAATTGCAATTGGTGTATTAATTAATGTAACCTTTCGTGTTTCAACTTTAGAGCATGTAGACCATGATCAACGTGTTGAGCATGATCAGGCTAGAGAAGATCAGGAACATGATGTGGCCCCATCCGGTAAAGAGGACCACCCTCATGTTCTCTTAAACATATTTAATTTCAATTGGTGTATTAATTAATGTAACCTTTCATGTTTCAACTACAGATCAGGATTTAGAGTGTGTTCAATTGAGCATGAGTCTATAACAAAAGTTTAGGAACATGATGTGGACCAATCAGGTAAAGAGAACCACTTTAATGTTCTTTCAATTAATCAAATACTTGTAACAATAATAACAAAACATATCAGTTTAACATTTCTTTCTTATTGCAGCAGATCCCCCTTGAAGCGGCGTCCACATCATGAGAAAATGACTACGCGTACATTAAGATCACAAGCAGAGGGTAGAACAACTAAAGGGGGGACAGATATTGATTTAGAAAATGATACTCCACTTCAGCTTTATGTAGCTTTGAAAAAGAAACAAAAAAAAAGTGATTGTAATCATATCATGACAACCATATTTTTGATAATATGTAAAACTGAAAGAATGATTATTATATGTTAATTAATGAATGTTAATGTTAATGAATGAATGTTATATGTTATTAATGGATAAATGAATGAATGTTATATGTTATTAATGGATGAATCAATGATTAATGTTATATGATTGGGTATGGGGAATTGAGAGTGATGTGAGGGGGGGAAGGGCCAAATGAGCTTCCACCGTCACGTGGTTGGCCTTGTTAAGTAGAGAATATTAAACTATACTCAAAACAAAGAGAAGCTCAATAAGGTAATGCACTTTTCAATATAAGAAATGCATCGTTTGAAGCATCAAACCAATATGCAGTCTGTATGTATGATTAGTTGTCAGTCTCCGCAATGGTACATTTCCACAAATATATAATTTTTTTTTTTTAAATTTTGCTTATTCGTCACAATTTTGACGATAACAACCGATGAATCAACAGAAAGCCTCGACGAAGTTTCTATAGTTGCGACGATGATTTTGTCGTAACTCCCTACCCATTTCATTGCCCTTCCGACGATATTTCGGCGTTGCAACCACACTACTCTGTCAATTTCGTCGAACTTTCAACGAACTTTTAGTGTTCTTCTAATGCTACTACTTGCCTATTTCATCGCACATTTGACAAACTTTTGGTGTTCTTTTGACACTACTACTTTAGTATTTTGTCGCTATTTCAATGAACTTTCCATGTTTCCACGCTAATGCTTGCCCATTTCGTCGAACCGACGATGAACTTCTGGTGTAATTCGTTGATGGATAAACAAAGTTTTCGTCGATATTCTGACAAAATCCTGAGGTATTTCATGATGCTTCCAACTGACGATTCTTCGCCATTATTTTGATGTTTAATTTGTTGTCGGCCTTGCAACGAAAAAAGTGATGGAAAATTTTTTTCCATTGCGTCGCTATTCCGATAGAGATTTGTCAAACGACTGACGAACGACTGTCGAAAAATGGTGTCAAATCCAGTAGTGTCAAGTTGAGGCCTTGTACGGCTGATGAAGACTCAAGACCTCAAAAATCCTTGAGAGCTGACCATTCAAAGAAAGAACCTCAAAGAAATACTAGTGGTTCTTTGGAGAAATTGAGAGAGCCAACTATTTTTCTTAGAGAAGGAGACATAATTGGGGCTCTTGGCTAGTAGCCTTTTTAACCCTAGATGAGGGATTGGTGAAAGCAATGAAAAGATGGAGTTTGGTGAACCTTCAAGAATCCTAGAAGGATGATTTGAAGCTATTGAAGACATATCTACACCCCTGCAAGAACTAATTGAGTGTTGAGGTATTGTTAGTCTTTAGGGCAATTTAAAGGCTAAGGAAGAGTTAGAGCTATTACACCAAGATGGACTTGGTTGGTTAATTTGTGATAGTAATGGGGTTGGCCATGAGAACCAGGGGTACCTAAACATGAGAAGGGTCCTATAGGTTAAGGTGGTGAAGCAAAACACCAAGGAGGTCTTGCAAGCAAGACCTAGAGTAGGAATCTGTGAGTGATTCCTCCAACCCCGTCCCTATCACATATGATTTCATATTGTCCTATATGCCCATTTTCACTTACTATGGGCTTAGGGAAAGTAACTTAGGGAAGTGTAAATGTTTACTTAATAATTAATGATGGTGTTGTAGGTGTTATCTAATAAGTTGATCATTTCAATTAGGGTCTTGACCAAGGATTATTTGTACATGTAGTTTAGAATGAAATAAAATAATTTGAAAATTACATATTTAATCAAGATAGGTTTTGAGAGAAGACATGCTTAGTTATCCATTAATTTTACTCCTTGATATATTGGACACCCTGTTTTTCTACCATGAGGTATTTGAGGATGGAAACCCCCTAATTTCCATAGCTAGTTAGTCTATGAAATCCTCAAAACTAGTCATGGAAAATTTCACATCTAAATTGTAATTGAACTTCACTTAGTTGCTATTTGGGTGGCTCTTACGATGCTTGTTTGTTTGAGCTTTAGGTGGTTCTCTTAGCCACAAGGTTTTTAATTCTAAGGTGTTTCAAATAGCACCATTGGCTTTAGATTCATAATATGTTTTAATAATAATATTATTTTTATTGTTCTCAAAAGTTATGTAAATTGACTTGATTGTAAGTGCAAATTTCATTGTAAGTTCAAAGGAGTAATTAGTTATTGCAAGTTATTTCATTTAGTTTTTATTTTACAAGAGTTTATAATTCATTTTTGGTTGTAAATCCAAATTAAAATTCTTTAGAAACTTTCAAGAAAAAGCAATTGGTAGCTGTAAATCCAAATTAAAAGGCTTTAGAAACTTTCAAGCAAATGCAATTAGCAACTATAAATCCAAATTAAAAGGCTTTACAAACTTTCAAGAAAATGCAAGTAGCAATTGTAAATCAAAATTTTAAAAAATGGGTTTTGTTTAAAAGGCTTTAGAAACTCTCAAGTAAATGCAATTAGCAACTGTAAATCCAAATTTTTAAAAATGGGTTTTGTTTAAAAGGCTTTAGAAACTTTCAAGAAAATGCAATTAGCAGCTGTAAATCAAAATTTTAAAAAATGGGTTTTGTTTAAAAGGCTTTAGAAACTTTCAAGAAAATGCAATTCGCAATTGTAAAACCAAATTCCACATCCTTCACCAATTTGTATTCATTTCAATTAGAAAATTCCATATCTTATTTTTGAAATGGGTAGTCATTGGTTTTGTTTGGACAAATTTTTTTGAAGAGTATAATTTTGACATATATTGTTGCACAGGAATTACAAAGTAGTAAAAATGATCATTTAGAGGAGTTTTTTCAAACAAACGGAGGATTCAAAGAAGAATACCAACCTGGCTATGGAGATCGAAACTTTATCTAGTGGTGCACATTGAAAAGGGGTCCTAGATTTTGTCATTCGTTGTTCGCCCAAGCTTCATTCATGTTTGTTCATGTCACTTTTGTTCACTGTCGGTTCATTTGATAGTGATGGGAGAGCTTTTTTTAAAAGCCCTAATTCAAAGGGGTTCAGTCAAACCTAGGTTTGACCAAACCCCTTAAAATAATATTTTTTGCATTGACCGTGAGAGGGTTCGGTCAAACCATGTGGTTCAGTCGAATGTCTTAATAGGTTCAACCGAACCCCCTTAGCTAGTGAAATCTCAAAAAAAGAGATTTTCCTTCCTCAATACAATTGTAAACCACTATTGTGGTTTTTCCCTAGTCCTCATTCCAACCTACACTTTATTTATCTCATTCATATTTGTGGATTCAATGATGAGATTGAAAATTCAAAGAAAAAAAAACATTATATCCCTCATGCTATCACCTTTAGTGGTTTATTTACCCATAGTCTTTTCATTTCGATGATGTAGGATTTCTCACGTTATGGCTTCCATAATGACGCCTCCTTTGATCTTCGTATGCTTCATCAAAATGCAATCCTTTACCATCTCATGTGATTCATCTTCGGACTTTCTTTTTTCTTTGTTTATAGTTTTAAAAAGTTTAAACAACCATCCCAGATGGTGCCTCACCTTGCTAACTCAACCACTTCCTTGCAAAGGAAACATGACCTCCACTAGTTCCTACTCCCCTCTTTTTGTCTACTCACTCCAATTATGCACCACTATCTCTTTCAACATAGCCACATTTGTTCTATTCTTTCCTACAAGCAATGGTGCAACTCCTTTTTTTTTAGGTGTGATCTGCTCTTTTGCTCTTACCATGACTTTAATGGTGGTTTTCCTCAGTGAATCTTCCTAATTCCACACCCGTCTTCTCCTCCCCTTCATGGAGCATTTTCCTCTCATTCTACCTACTCTCCCAGTCTTCCATTTTCCTTTGAATATACAAACAAATAATGCACACCTCCTTTCATTTCTTTTAGCTTCACAAGAACTTTCTTTACTAGCATCGTTTGTTTTACCCATGCAACCTTAAATCTCCCTTCTTTGCTTTAGTCACTAGCTATTTTTGGTATTTAATTGGTTCCATATTTATTTCAAATTCCTCTAGTCTTTTTAGCTTCCCCTGCCTATTTGGTTACTCTTTATTTTATCCCTCTTATTTTTCACAAAGCATTAATATCAATAATACTATTTCTTGATTGTGAGCAAAAACTATAATGTAAGATGAGTCCATATCACTCCAATTTGGAGAGATTCAAAAGCAAAGAACCTTAAGAACATTGCCAGTGCTAAATTCATTCTAACACCAATGAAATGAATGTATGAAACCAAAACCAAGTTTTGATCCAATTTCCTACCAAAAGTTTGGATTCATCCATAAATTTGTAGATATGATCATATCAATATTATCAAACTTCCCACCAAGCCATTCTAACTCAAACCTCACAAATTTTGAAAATTTAAAACTTTTCCAAATTACAAACCAAAGTTGGAAAACACTCAATTCTCTAAAACCATTACCAATTTGACTTTGAAAATTTTTCCAACAAATCTAGGATAGAGTTGAAATTTTTCCCAAAAGAAAGTTTTCCATGAAATCTTACCAATCTCTCGAAACAAATATTTTTTTGGTGATGTTGAATGCATGTTCACCCAAATGCTCCTACATCAAACACACCAAGTAAGAAATTTGAGATCATGGGCTCACAAAGGTGGGGTTGGGGGATAGAATCACCCTTCAAGATTGCATACAACCTACAATAAACTCCATTGCTAATAGCCTGACCTCCTCTGCCAAATAATTCCTCTTCTTCTCTCCATGTCTTCCTCATGGAATGTCTTCACTACAACTCAACCCTTGCAACATCTTCACACTACATAACTTGCAATTTTTCTTGCATTTACATCTGCAACCCACTTTTTTTTATAATTTTCCACTTCCACAACAACTTCTTTGCACCTTCCAGCTCTCAATCACTCAAGATTTCACACACCTGCAACAATACTTTTGAGCTCTTCAATCACACTTCCACTATCCATTGATCTTGTCACAAGCTACCTCACATTTAGTGATCTACTTATGCACTCAGAACCTCTTCTCACTTCCATCTCCACCCACAAGTGCTAGTGTGAACTACCTCATAGTTGGTGGTTTGTCCACATGCTCAAAACCTCTGGCTCTGATACCATTTGATTAAGAGATCACCTTCACTTTGCTGATTTCTCACCCAATTTCATAAAACACATATTACAAAAGACTTCTTAGATGATTAACTCTAAAATCGATAATTACATGTGTCAATTTAAATCAATTCATGGTTTCACAACAATATACTCAAGTTTGAAAGTAAATCAAATACTTTGTTAAATTTTATGAAAGAAATAGTTACAATTTCTAGGAAACTCCATCACCCCTCTATCATGTCCAACCCTTCACCTTCCCTACATGCTTGTCTGATTTCATTTCTCACTAACAAACCATGGCTTCAATGGTGGTTTTCCTCATTGAATCTTCCTAATGCCTCACCCCTCTTCTCCTCCACTTCATGGTGCACTTTCCTCTCATTCTACCTGTTCGCCCATTCTTCCATTTTCCTTTTAATATAAAACAAATAATGCATGCCTCCTTTAATTTCTTTTGGCTATGTAGGAACTTGCTTTCTTGGCATTTTTTTTACCCACACAACCATGAATCTCCCATATTTTCTTTAGCCGCTAGCTTTTTTTGGTATTTAATTAGCTCCATATTTATTTCAAATTCCTCTGGGTTTTTTTAGCTTCCCACATCTATTCAACTAGTCTTTATTTTATACCTCTTATTTTTCACAAAGTTATTAATATCCATAATAATATTTCTTGATTGCAAGCAAACACTATAATGTAAGATGATTCTATATCAATCCAATTTGGAGAGAGTCAAATGAAAAGAACCTTAAGAACACTGCTAGTGTCGACTTCATTATGTCACCAATGAAATGAATGTACAAAACCAAAACTAATTTTTGATGTAGTTTCTTATCAGGAGTTTGGATTCTTCCAAAAATTTGCAAAGATTAGCATATCAATATTATTGAACTTACCACCAAGCCATTCTACCTCAAACCTCACAGATTTTGAAAATTTAAAACTTTTCTAGATTACCAACCGAAATAAAAAATGTTTAATTCTCCAAAATTGTTAACAAATAGACTTTGAATTTTTTTCCAAAAAATCTAAGATAGAGTCAAAATTCTTCCCATAAGAATGTTTTCCTTGAAATATTACCAATCTCCTAAAACAAATATTTTTTTGGTGATGATGATTGTGTGTTCACCTAGATGCTCATGCACCAAGGAGCAATCCCATACATATAGATTGAAACCCTAATTTTCAAAAATTAAAAATTGAATTTGATCTTACCCATTGGTGTAAACAAGGTTTTTTCCTATTAAATTTACCTTTCTAGTGTGAACAAGGTAAATTATCTAACTAGTTCCTTGTTAGGCCATTTTAACACATGTTCACATGTTAAGTTTACTTAGTGAGTTATGAATCTTTATAGAAGTATCTCGGTTACATGTGATCCCCTAGTTGTCACATGGCATAGGATTAAGACACTTGTCATCATACTACTTATTCCTACCTCTCAACCTTGCCTATAATAAGAAAGATCTTATATTTTATTGTATTTAATTGAATTGCATAATGCCCATCATTAATCACATTTTATCTAATAATTTTTTATTGAATATTATAAATGTATTCTCTTTCTTTTCTCTCTTGCATAAGATTATTTTGGTTTTTTAGGTGATCTTGGGAGCTTGATTTCTTGAGTGACTCTAATATGGTATGATCTATAAATTCCCTTCAAATTTGAGAGTGGTTTATGCATGAGTTTTTCTAGGCTGCAAATCTTGGTGGATCTTGACAAGTTGAATATGCTCTTCTCTTGCATCGTATCATGGCTTGAAGAATCATAAAAACTTGATAGGAATACAAAATTATAGGAGGTTCCTATTTATGGATTTATATTTTCAGTTCATATTGGAGCTTGTTGGTGTAAATCTAATCTAACCATTGAGTTTAGGGTGTCCAAAAAAGTTAATTTTTTTTCTTTTTTTTTGTCTAAATTGGACATATGAGGGAAAATCTACATGAGTTTGAAGTTGGGGAACTTTGAAGCTTAGATCTAGTGAAAAAAAATTATTGGAGCATTTTCAACCCAAAAAATATTTGCCATTATGTCTAGAAAGCCCAAAAACCCTATTTTGATATATAGTTTGTCTTATTTTGGTGTAGGATAAATCTAACGAAAAATTATTTTTCCGAGAGGGTCATGCCTACAAGCTAAATTGGACCCTTTTTAAAAAAATCATAACTTTTTGATCAAAGATTCATTTTTTTTGCAAATGACATATTGATAGAAAGATAGTTTGAGAACTTTGCAATAGTGTAAGCCATTTTTCTTAACTTTTTTGTAGGAAAATTTTATGGATAATTGAATTCAAATCTTCCTTTTTGGACCTCTAAGCACATAACACTTTGCCCGCTTATCCAATTTTCACAATTCTTGTAGTGTTTGAAAGGTATTGAGGAGCTCTACATTTCTATCCATGAGATTTTTCTAAATTTAGTTGTATGTAATTTTTACTAATATTTGTGCATATTTGCATTCTGATTGATAACTTGGACATGATAACACCTAAAGAAGTTTTTTTCTTTACAAAAGACTTCATTTTCAATCTAGATCATATTGGGAAATTGTAATTTCAATTTGAGGATCTCATTTTGAGATATTATTATATTTTTCCATATTTTATCCATCTTACAATGTAAATTGTAGAAAAAAATTGTAGCATTGTAATCACACTATATATAAGTTGTCAAATCATAATATTGGGAGGGTATCATGATTAAATAATTGTGGGGTATTATTGTTTTTTGTCTAGTTGCAATCATGTCTCCTAATCCATGGAAAACTAAATGTGATTATTGTGGGAAGAAAAGGTATAAAATAGATGAATGCATGTGAAAGGAACTTGATGAGTTGTAGCTTCTTTATGATCTTCATGGGTTGAGACAAATTTTCATTGCCAATTGCATTATTCTACCAAATTCTTCTAAACCAACATCAACAAATTCATTTTTTGTTCATAGTCAAGAATCTTGTGTGGACATAACATCATTTGGTAATGAACAATGTAGTCCAATGGAATGCATTGAGATCTCATCTCCTCTATATAATGTTTTATTTGATTATGCTTATGTTGCTACTTGTGATCCAATGTAGTAGGATATACATTTTCTTCTAGATATAGATAATTGGAATGAGTACTTGAGTGAAATTGTAGGTTTTTATGTAGTGTCCCACATTTTATATTTGGAAGACACCATTGACTTAATTCATCTTCTCTTTTATGGAGTTCATTCTTCTTCAATAGTGAGGGAACATTCATACCCTCTTATTCATTCTCCACATGATCATTCATCACAATCAGACATGAGCGTGGATATTTTTTAGTAGTATTTGGAGGAGACATATTTTCCTTTAGATTAGACACTTGAGTCTTTAGATCTTGTTTTGCATTCATCTCTACTAGATTCTAGATTGTCATCTTCATTAGTGTGGCTTGAAACATATGATTTGATAGTGGAAGTTTTCAACATTAACATGGAGATACTTGAGAAGAATTCAAAGACTTCATACATCCTTTTTTTCTTACCTCTAATTCCTATTTAGAATGGGAATAATTCATGCATCTATTTTTGGTTTTATTTCTTCACAAGGGGAGGAATATTGTTTGTAGGAATTGGATAATTTTTCTTCAATAATTCACCATTTTTGCAAGAGACTATAAATTATGAGGGGTTATATAGTCTCTCCCTTTCCCTCTTAAGTGGGATTATTAATTGTATATCGGTGATATAATTAGTCCTCGAGGGGCCATGTTGAGTCACCCTTCTATCACTTCCTTATATTTTCTCTTTTGCAGAGGAGTTTTTTCCCATTGAGTTTCCTCCTTTACTTTTTTTCTAAGATATTATATTTTTACATGGGTACCTAACATGGCCTAGTATTCAGGACCCATCTTTGCATCCATGCATCATTTTAATTTGATTAATTCTTCCCAAGTTCCACTTAATGGGTTTTTGGTGTGAACAGGGTGTTGCAAGAATGAAAAGATTGAAAGCATTGTGGAAAGATTGAAGGTTTTGTCATTGATTTCAATTGGTCAACTGGTTATCTACTAGTTGCTATTGGTTGTATATGTCGAGGATATTGAGAGAATTTTAATGAAGATATGTTGCAAGTGTTCAGTGGTTGCTTCGGGTTTTGGTCTGGATTTGCTCTTGTGGTTGTGTGGTTCATATATGTTGTTCATGGTTATTAATAGATACTATATCTAGATTTTTTTTTGTTGATTCATTATATAGTGCAAGTTGTGTTCACCAATTGTGAACTAAGGTTTTCTATGTTTCTAGTTGAGGTTCTGGAGAAATGTTTTTGGTCCAAATTTATCTTTCATGAAGTCTTATGACTTGCAGTCCTAGAGTTGTGTTTCCCTGATTCCATTGAAGATAGTTGTAGAATTTAAAAGATTCATGCTTAATGGTTCTATGTGTTTTACACTGCTTTGGCTGACCTTGTGTGAAATACTACTTTTGAGGTTGATGAAGCATGTTTTTGGGTCACTCTCATTCTAATTCCACCCTAGGATATTTTGGCACCAACCTAATTTAAATTTGAATTGGATGGCCTACTTTGGATATGTTTCAAAGTTGAAGATGGTATAAATGCAAGATGAGTTAATGATGAAGAATTAGATGAAAGCGAAGAAGAAGAGTGGTAAAGAGAAAAGAGGAAGTGTAGTTTGATACGAAATTGATTATATTCAATTAGTGTTTGTGATGCGAGAGTCGAAGATTAGTGTGAAGCTTAATGTTGAGTTTCCAGATGTAGTGAGTAGAAGGTGAACTCTATCATTCATGCATGTGTACGAGTCATTGTGGTGGAATCCTTTGTTGCATTGGGATTAGTCTCTATAACAAGTCTTCTTTGTATCTCTATGGTAGTGAGCCCTCCAGGTTGTTAGCCCTATTGGACAGTGAGTCCTTGTTTCAAACAGTGAGCCTTTTGTAATCGGTTTTGATATTTTGTATAGTGTGAGTTATTCCTCACCATGGTTTTTCCCATATTTGGTTTTCCATGTAAATCTGGTGTTACTGTGTTAATGTGTTGGATTTAAGTTTCTACATTGGAATTTTATGATTAATCATTTAAGCAATATTAAGAATTAGTTTTGGTGATTGAAAGTAAGGTTTAATTCTCTAACAATTGATTCACCCCCTCTCAATTTTTCTATTCAACAATTGGTATCAAAGCTCAATTCCTTTGTGAAGAGCTTAACTGCTTGAGGAAGGTCTAGGATGGTTGGACAAATGGTTAATGATTATTTGAGGTTCGATGGAACTAATTATGGTATCTAAAAAGTATTGATGGAAAAATATCTTGAGTATTGCAAATATGATGTGGAGAAAGCTTAAAAGAATCCTTACACTCCTCTTGCTAATGGTCTGAGTACAGCTAAAGAGATCAAAGCACATGAAGTGAACAATAAGGTGAAACACATCTTGAAGAATAGTCTGGTACATTTTGAATTGATTAATGTTCATAATTTGAAGATGACTAAGGAAGTTTGGGATGCTTTGGAAAGAGACATGATGGTGATGAAAGAGTTAAAGAGGTGAAATTATAGAATTTGGAGATAGTTTGATCTTCTACATATGTCTGAAGATGAGAATTTTAAAGCTTATTTACAAAGATTGGATGAGATAGCGGTCGGAATGCAAGGACTTGGTGCTACTATAGATGAAACCAGGATTGTAAAGAAGATTCTTAGAACTCTTATTGATGCTTATAGTGAGAAGGTGAGTGCTATTGAGCAAACTATAGATTATAAGAGTTGTACTAAGGATCTGTTAAGATTTTTGACATCTTATGAGATGAGGAAGCCGAGTCTAAGGAATGGAAGAAAATTAGAGACTACTTTTAAAGCTACAAAATATGAATATTTTGATGAAGAGAACTTTGATGAAATAGAAGCTAACTTTGTAAGAAGGATGAGGAAAGGCTCCAGTAAGTATGAAGGTAAGTTTCCCTTCAAATGCTTTAGTTGTGGAGAAATAGGTCATTATGTTGCAAAGTGTTTGGAAAGAGCTAAAAGGAATAAACAAAGATATGAGAAAGAAAAGAAAGGAAAGAATATTAACAGAGCTTTCTATGTGAATGTGAATGCTAGTATATCAGATGAGGATTTAGAATATGAAGATCCTAATGACAATGAATGTTTTCTCTTGGCGATTAAGGACGAACCTACTTCTGCTAATTCTAAAAAATAAGTAAAGGAAATCCCTTTGGAGAAGGAGAAAAATGAAGGGATGATTATCTCTGCCCTACATGCTAAACAAGAGAAAAATTATTAGGTAGTTGATAGTGGTTGTTCACATCACATGATTGGTGATAAAAGTAAGTTTTTTAAACTTGAGAAATATGATGGAAGCTTGGTTATGTTTGGAGATGATACTTGTGCTAAAATATGTGGGATAGGTTCAGTAAGTTTTGATGACAAGCACCATACTGAAGATGTTTACTATGTTAAGGGTTTAAGGCATAATTTGTTGAGTGTTGGTCAGATGTGCAGAAAAGGATATGATCTTGTGTTTAAGGATGAGAAATGTGAGATTCGGAAAGGATTCAAAATATTGATTGCTATTGGAAAGAAATTTGAAGGGAATATCTATCAACTTAAGGGTGTTGATGGATGATGCTTTATGACTCAGATTAATGACAACTAGTTATGCCATAGGAGAATGTGTCACATTAATTTTGATAGATTGGCAAGGATTAGTGCTATTCAAGCCATGAGAGATTTACTGAGAATTACAAAGCCTATTAATGTTATTTGCAGGAATTGTCAGTTTGGAAAGCAAGCAAAAAATCATTATAGATCAAAGGAACAGTATATTACGAGACTACTGGATTTAGTTCATATAGATCTTTGTGGTCCTACAAGAGTGAGAAGCCTACTTGGTGAAAGGTACTTTATGTTTTCAATTGATGATTATTCTAGATATACATGGGTTACATTTCTTAGAGAGAAATTCGATGTATTAGATAGATTCAATGCATTCAAAGCTATGGTTGAAAATGAAGTGAACTTAAAGATAAAATACTTAAGATATTATAGAGGTGGAGAATTCACCTCCCATGAGTTTAATATGTTTTTTGAAGTGCATGGAATAAAGAGATAGTTATCTACTCCTAGAACACCTGTTGTTGAAAGGAAAAATAGAACAGTTCAAGAGGCTTCTAGATCAATGATTACTGAGGTTGGTTTACTAAAATCTTACTAGAAATAAGCTATTCATACTACTATTTATGTATTCAATTGAGTTCGAGCAAGAGAAAATAGTACAAAGACTACCTATGAGCTATGTCATGGAAGAATTCCTACAGTTAAATATTTTAAGTTATTTGGAAGCAAATTTTATATCAAAAGAGATGAAAAAACTTTGGGAAAGTTTGATGCAAAAAGTGATGAAGGTATTTTTCTTGGATATTATACTAATAGCAAGGCATACAAATGTTTCAATAAGAGACTGAGAAATATTTTAGAAAGCTCGAATGTGAAGGTTGATGAGACAATGAAGAATTTTATTGACATTAATGGATATGTATTGGATGAACATGATTGTGTAAGAATAAAAGAAACTATGGAAGAACAAGAAAAATATGAGCAAGAGAAGCAGGATGAACATAATGAAAGAGAATAAGATGCTCTGGTGATGTCCCCTGGGACACCTAGATATGTAAAGAAGAATCATTCAGAAAGTCAAATTATTGGAGATAGGACACAATGTGTATTAACTAGAAGCAAAGTTGTTGTTGAAGTGAATTTATGTTTACTTTCTGAGATAGAACCAAAGATTGTAAGTGAAGCTTGTAAAGATGAACATTGGAAGGAAGCAATGAAATAAGAACTTATGCAAATTGAGAAGAATCAGACTTGGAAATTGGTCCCACGACCAACAAATAAAAACATCATTGGATCAAAGTGGGTATTCAAAAACAAGTTGAATGAGAATGGAGAAGTTGTTAGAAACAAAGTGAGGCTTGTGTGTAAAGGTTACTCACAAGTAGAAGGCATATATTTTCAAGAAACTTTTGTTTCAATAGCAAGAATGGAAGCTATAAGGATGTTTTTTTCATTTTCTACTCATAAAGACTTTAAGGTCAATTAGATGGATGTCAAGTCAGCATTTTTGAATGGTGAGCTAGAAGAAGAAGTCTATATTGAACAACCAGAAGGATTTCAGTTGACAAATCAACCAGATATGGTGTGTAGATTGAAGAAAGCTTTATATGGGTTGAAGCAAGCTCCTAGAGCTTGGTATGTGCGGTTAGACATGTATTTGATTCAACAAGGTTTAACAAAGGTATGGTAGATAGTAATTTGTACTTTTAGATTGAAAATGAAAAAAATCTTGATTGTAGTTGTGTATGTTGATGATATTATCTTTGGAGTAAATGAAAATATGTGCAAGATGTTTGTGGAAGAGATGTAGAAAGAATTTGAAATGTCTATGTTTGGGGGGGTGAATTTATTTCTTGGGCTACAGATTAATCAAACAGAGAAAGAAATTTTCATTTCACAGTCTAAGTATGTGAGAGAGATGTTGAAGAAGTTTGGGATGGATGGTTCCATACTGGTAAGTACTCCTATGGTGACTGGTTACAAATTGGGTAAAGATGATAATTCACCTAAGGTTGATCAGAGCAAGTACAGATCTATGATTGGTGGACTATTATATTTGAATGCTACTAGACCGGATATCATGCATGTTATTTTTCTTGTGGTTAGATTTCAAGAAGATCCTAAGGAAAAACATGTTGCTACTATTAAAAGAATTTTTAGATATTTGAATGGCACTCTGGATTATGGATTATGGTATCCTAAAGATACTGACTTTGCACTTAATGCATATACCAATGCAGATTGGGTTAGATGTGTAGATGACATAAAGAGTACAAGTGGTGGTGCATTCTTTCTTGGATGCAAATTGGTGGCATGGTCGATTAAAAAGAAAGATTCAATCTCCTTGTCTACTGTTGAAGTTGAGTATATTTCTATTGCATCTTTTTGTACACAAGTTATATGGATGAAATGGACATTGAAAGATATCATAGTACTATATTATTATCCCATTTCTATTTTTGTGATAATACAAGTGCAATTAACATTTCTAATAATCTTGTGATGCACTCGAGGATAAAGCATATATCTATTAGGTATAATTTTTTGAGAGAGAAGGTCATGGAGAATGAAGTAAAGCTTGAGTATATTTTGACAAAGGATCATATTGTTGATATTTTCACAAAGGCTCCTCTTAAATATACTTTTGAGTATCTCTAAGAGAAGTTAGGGTTTATTGCTCCTTTCTTGAACTAGATGCATATGGAGATGCATCAATCTAGTGGATCTATGGATATATCTTTCCTTTGGACTGATGTTTTGGTGGCTACCTCTCAAGGGGAGCAGGTAGTATCAAGTGTTGTCATTGTAAGTATTCTATTTTTCATGTCAAAGGAGAAATAAATGGAAAATATTTTTTTTCCTTTGACATTGATGTCAAAGGAGGAGAAGAAGCATGTGAAAAGAAAAGAAAAGAGGAGAAGAAGCATATAAGATATTATCTTCTAAGGGGGAGAAACAAAAAAATGTATTTAGAGCTAGTATGTTGTCTTTGATGGTTTTTCACATCATGTGTTGCCATCAATGACATATGGGGAGATTGTTGCAAGAATGAAAAGATTGAAAGTATTATGGAAATATTGAAGGTGTTTTCATTTATGTCAACCAGTCAACTGGTTATCTACTAGTTGTTGTTGGTTGTATATGTCGAGGATATTGAGAAAATTGTACTGAAGATATGTTGCAAGTGTTCAATGGTTGCTCTGGGTTTTGGTTCGGATTTTCTCCTATGGTTGTACAGTTTAGATATGTTGTTCATGGTTGTTAATAGATGCTATATCCACATTTTTGGTTGTTGATTCGTTGTACAGTGCAAGTTGTGTTCACCAATTGTGAACTGAGGTGTTGTGTGTTTCTAGTTGAGGTCCAAGAGAAATGTTGTTGGTCCGAATTTATCCTTGATGAAGTACTATGACTTGCAATTCTAGATTTGTGTTTCCCTGATTTCATTGAAGATAGTTTTAGCATTTGGAAGATTCCTGCTTAATGGTTCCATGTGTTTTACACTGGTTTGGTCGACCTTGTGTGAAATACTACTTTTGAGGTTGATGAAGAATGTTGGATATTTTTGGGTCCCTTGAAGTGTGTGTTTGGGTCACCCCCATTCTAATTCCACCCTAGTATGGTTTGGCATCGACCTAATTTGAACTTTAATTGGATGGCCGACTTTGGATATGTTTCAAAGTTGAAGATGGTATAAATGAAAGATGAGTTAATGATGAAGAATGAGATGAGTGAAGAATAAGAGTGATAAAGAGAAAAGAGGAAGTACATTTTGATGCGACATTAATTCTATTCAGTGAGTGTGTGTGATGTGAAAGTAGTAGATCAGTGTGAAGATGCAATGAGTAGAAGGTGAACTCTATCATTCATGCATGTGTGCGAGTAATTGTGGTGGAATCCTTTGTTGCATTGGGATTGTAGTCTCTCTGTAACAAGTCTTCTTCAAGTCCTCTTTGTATCTCTATGGTAGTGAGCCCTCTAGGTTGTTACCCTGTTGGACAGTGAGTCCTTGTTTTGGAAGTGAGCCTTATTTCAAACAATGATCCTTTTGTAATCAATTTTGATATTCTCTATAGTGTGAGTTAATCCTCACTATGGTTTTTCCCTTATTGGGTTTTCCACGTAAATCTGGTGTTATTGTGTTTATGTGTTGGATTTAAGTTTTTGCATTGGCATTTGATGATTAATCATTTAAGCAATATTAAGAATTAGTTCTGATGATTGAAAGTAAGGTTTAATTTTGTGACAACTAATTCAACCGCCTTCTCAAATTTCCTATTCAACACAAGGGTTTTTCCTATCGAATTCACCATTTGTGGTGTGAAAAAGATTCATTATCTAACTACCTTCTAGTTAGGACCTTTTCACATATGTTCCAGTGTTAAGTTTACTTAGTGAGTTGGGAATATTTCTAGAATTCTCTTGTTGACATGCGATCTTATCTTATCCCCTAGTTGTCATATGACATAGGATTAAGACACTTGTCATCATCCTAATTAATCCTACCTCTCAACCTTGGATATATATGTAATATATCATCTGTACATTGTATTGTATTGAATTATATTGCATAATGCACATCATTGACCATATTTTATCTAATATATTTGCATCCATTATTAGAAAAATTATGATATTTATTTTCTCTCTTATAGAATTTTATTTTGGTTTTGCAGGTGATCTTGGGGGATTGAGTCCTTAAGTGAATCTAACACTACCACCATTTATTTTCTTACTTTGATCCAACTACATTGAGAACATGTTAAATAGATACAATGAAAGTACAAAAAAATAGTTATAAAATCAAATTAACCAATTAGTAAATATGATCAAACCATCATTTATAAAATATAGAGAACCATAAATAAAATTAGCAATAACACAACACTGTATTTATGCAAATAACATCTTTTGGAAAACAAATTACCACTAAAGAGACCAATATTGTATTAATAATAATATTACACCAATTCAATCCACTTAATCTTATTTAGTCTAACAATATTATAATTAGATAATATTACTTCATATACATAATAGTATGAAACCTCTATCTCATATACTTAATATAGGGAGAAAAAAAATATAAAACCACTAAGTATAATCAATCAATGGAACCATATGCAACATTTTGGAAATATATAATGAATATAGTATAAGTAGCCAACAACATCAATGAAATACCCCCTAAGAAGTATAAACCATCTAAATAACTTAAAATTTATTTATATATAAGTATGTAAATCATGGGACCTCCAAATCTCATCCAATAGTATTGGAACTATCATCCTTTATTAATTCATGTTCATCCCAATCATGTGCTTTGCAACTACTTCTAGGTAATTAAAGTTCATCATGATAGAATATATTACTCTTAGTAAAAATACTTGAAATACAAAGATATGAGCCTTTAAAAGGTGTAGCATTGGTATTGATAATTATTACTTATTTATTCTTATTTAGAGCATAAGGAGCGAATCTCACTTCTTTTGAAATGTTTGGAGGATGTGAAACAACTTATTTTTCTATCTTTTTAGTGGAGGATAAGATTTATAATTTGTTTTATTTTGTTTTGTTCCTCTTAAATTACATTAGGAGGAAATGAAAAGTGCTTCACTCGATACCTTTCTCTCTTTGAAACTTTTTCTTGTATCCTTTGTAGATTAGATTTTTTATCCTTACATTCATGAAGAGTTTTCATACCACCATTTATACATGTACAAGTGTGAAACATCTTAATTATGGACTAAGCTTATATGGATCCATTTTTAACTTATAATTCTATCCCCACAAATATATTTAAAACATTGATATATCATAGAAGATACCAATCTTCATCACTAAAGACATGATATTCAAAGTAAAATATAAAACCTATTGGATGATGGAATAATATGGAATAAAAAATTAGTTTCCTTAACCTCCACATGGAGAGGTAAATTGATGTATTTCAATGTATCAGAAAGCATCATATTAGTTTTCTTTAACAAAACCCCTAAATGGGAATAACTGTAGTACCCCTCCATTTATGCTTATGTTTATGTTTGCATGTTTTCACACTGTTAGACTTTGCTACTCTAGTTTGAATATTTTGATCACTGATTTTGAGCGACAATGGATTCACTTTGTGATATGATGATGCATTGTATGGTGATAATTTATTTCTGACATGCTTTGATATAGCGTAGATGTTTCCTTCAGATGTTATTGCTATATATATGTTTATGATGGACTAACTATTATTTAATTTGTCAGTCTGATGTGACGTGTATTGGTGTGGAGAACAGAGTTGCATCACTCGCTTGCGAGTGCCCTATGATATTCGTAATTTTCTCCGCACGGTGTGCTTGTACAATGGATTATATATATATATATACATGTTATTGGTTTGGTTGCAGGATTGCAGGTACATGACACCGACTCCACCTGGTTACTCAGGTCTGAGCGTGTCAAGACTCAACGAAAATGTTGATTGGGAGGTAGTAGCTTATCCTAGTCTAGTCTTTAACCCAGTCACAGTACATCGTTAGTTTTAGTTTGGAGTCTTAGGTTGTCTTGTTTGTTCTTGTTTGGATTAATTGCTTTGAAAGGAAAATCTTGTACATTTACTAATAGTTTATTATACTTCAATTTAATGTGGTTTTAAATTAATTTTTAAATGTTAAAGAAATAAGGTTTTACATTTTATTTAATTAATTAATTAGTTTGTTTAGTTAAGTAATTTGATCGTTAAGATTAAATTTATTTAATTAAATTAATTAATTAATTAAATTAAAATTGTTTTAAATGTGTGAATAGATTTAATTTTAAATTAATTATTATTTGGGAAATGGAATTTTTAATTGTTAAATAAATTTGCATTATGAAAATTAAAATTTTAAATTATTTAAAAAATGGCATGCAAATCTTGAAAAGAGGAAAAAGAAAGATTGTCAAGAAGTTGTTGAAAGATATTTGTTTTTCTCGACATGTGTGCCAGTTAAATTTATTGCTTTTGGTTGAGGATATTCTCGAAGGTTATCTGGGATTTGGGAAAATACAGTGGGTTATCTTTTTCTTCACGGGAAACAAAAAAAAGAATAGTTCTTTGTTGATATTATTTTCAAGAAATTGTGATTTCCTTGTTCTGTTGTATATTTCTGGAAGATCTCTTTGGTTGGAAGATCTTTGTGGTTGGTTTTAGCTTCCTTTGGATTTGGGTTTTCTAGAGAAGCTTTGGAGGATTGCACACAACAGGCAACAGAGGCTTTCTTCTACAGGCAGTTTTCAAGCTTTAGGAAAACAGGTACTTTCCTGTGTATTTAAATTGTTTCCTTTTAAAAAAAATTATCTGAGGGAATATTTGATTTGTGATTCCTATATTTCTTCTATGTTAATTTTGTAAAGATTTTGTTAAAACAGTAGAAAAATTATCAAGGAAATAGGAAAGATCTTTGAAGAATTTTTTTAAATGAAGTTTCCTGTTAAAAAATTTGTTATGGGTTTCTGTAGGAAAGATTTTGATATTTTTAGTTGAGAATCTGCTGTGTTTTTAGTTGTAAATTCTTTGAGCAAAAATCATTTAAAATGGACAAATTTCTCAGTTTTTCTGTAGAAAAACCTTGTGGAAAGTATTTACATAATTACAGTATTTTATTTACTGTTGAAAATGTGTATATATATATATATATATATATATATTTTATATGAAGAATTTTATGAAATTTTATACCAAAATTGTGAAATGCGTACGCGGATTTTCATAGAAAATCGCTTGGAATTGTGAATTCGGAAATATTTTTAAACTATGGAAATGAATTTCAAATTTTTCATTTTAAAAAAAATTTGCTTGTTGTGTTGGGAGCCACAAGGGGGCTATCCCCACGGCAACCCCCATAAGGGAGCCAGCTGTGAGGGCAGCGTCGGCGCTGCCTACATAGTCACGCCCTCCCATGGAGGGTTCGGTTGTGTAGACAGTCGAGCCCCTGCCCTTTTGTTTTGTTTTATATATAAAATTTAAATTGTTTAAATTTGTTTTTAAATTATAATTATATTATATTATATTTTACATATATAATATATATTATTATAATATATGTTATATATGTAATGTATGTATATTGTAATATAAAGTTTCTTTTTAATTTTTGATTTAAATATGAGGGAATATAATTCTAATATGGATAATTTTAAAAATATTTATTTAATATAATTATATATTTAAATAAATATTTAATTATATTGTTATGAAGTGCATTTATTTAAATGAATTAAATAATGTTAATTAGTATATGAAAATTATGAATAGATAGTCTATAATGAAATGTATTTTGTAGAGAAAACAAAATTTCATTATTAAACATGATTGTGAAATTGCGATAATTGTAGATTTGATTTTCATATTAAATGGAAGATAAATTATGTATCAGTTGATTAATTTCATACTTTTTGTTCCCGATTGATTGGATATACTAAATCCAAATGATAGATGTGAATTTGCTTTAAGTTGCTTTAAATTTTTATTGGGAAAATTGGGAATTGTCTTAGATGTACAAGTCTTCTAGAATGATCTATTTAGTAAAGGTGTTGTTATTGTTGAAATGCATTTCTTGAGTTGACTAGGGTAGTGCACGTGTAATAGTATGGTGTATTGACACTTAGTTTTATGAATAAAACATTTAATGACCATTGTGTGTTGTATGTTATTATATGATTGAATTTTGTGCACCTTGTATACCTTAGTTAGGGAAACTTAGAATTCCTTTGTTATGTCTAGGGGAGTGGCTCTATGTGAGGGTCGACACACAAAGTGGTGTCAAGGTAACTTACAAAGAGTTAGTAAGTCAGTGATAACTAAACAACATAGTAGTTAGAATTAAAATCTTTAATAAGATTGTTATGCCTCACTTATAGACTCTAGAGCTAGTTCAATCTTGAGTATAAGATGAGAAGGCCTGGAATGGAAAATCGATATCTTGTTACCTTAAAAGATATTCGATTCCGCAATAGTTTGCAAATGGGGCCGGGTTTTGTAAGAGGTTACCAGGGTAATCCAAGTTGGGGGTCGGAACCTAGGAAGAAACACCAGGGTAATCTTTGCAACGTTGTGATGAAACTCCACCTAAAATAACAGTTTACCTTGTGTACTTAGTATATTTGATTGTCTAAAATCTGGAAGCAATGTAACCATCAGTTAGTTATGTACTTGTGTCTAGGGTGAATAGGTTATGTCTAGGTAACAATATTACTATCTCCTAGCATGGGGGGTGGACCTACGGGTACCACATGGTTGGGTGGAACGTGCACCTTACTCCGTTGGGTCCCCAGTTTATGATCATGGCAATAAGAACTTCATGGATGGAGAGCTCGTACTTGGATACATGTTTACTTTCTTTATTGCGTTATTTGAAATCTTGTATTGTAATATCCTCAATTGTTTATGAGGTGAACATTTGTAAAATGTAATTGTAATTATTATTGATCTACCTCATCAGATGAATGAGTATTGTAATATCTTATCAATGCAATGTAAGAATCATATTCGTACTTTATACTTTCATGAATGGAATTCAATGATATGCAATGCTTACTTTTTAAGTTTATGATATTTAAATATGTGCAATGCTAAGTACTAAAGTCGTATATGGAACCTCAAGTAGTGTAACGTCACATAACTTAGTGAATGTATGCAACTAATTAAATTAATATTATTACTTTAAAAAAAATATATTTCACTTTTATACACAATTGTAACATTCCTTAGGTTATAAGACGGGGCATTACAGATTGGTATCAGAGCACAGGTTTCTAACACTGGACGCTCTAGGTAATCGCGAGCCCATTAGGTTGACCTAGTATGTAGTGTCGCTATTTGTTAGCCTTAATTGTTTAGTATCTGAGACTAGTTATTGTTCATGTGTAGGATCATGCCTAAGCAAGGTGGTAGATGTCGTGGTAGAGATCGAGGTGGAGGTTGAGTGCCAATCCCTCAGGTTACTCCCCCTCTGAGCCCTCGTCAGAGTGATCAGGCAAAGCAGTTGGATCAGAGGAATGAGGGACAAAATCCTAAATAGTCAGGAGTAGAGGGTTCACAAATACGTCATTTATTAGAGGAGGTCCTAGCTCGACTTGGACCTAGACAGGAAGTTGAGCATGAGGTAGTTAGAGAGCGTGATAGATCTCCAAGGAGAGTAGACGATACAGTGCATCAGGATGCTATTACTACAGGACACATGCAGGATTTATTGAGGGAACACCCTCCTACTTTCGATTGCACAGGAGGTGGACTAGAGGCAGAGACTTGGCTATTGGACGTGGGTAGATGCTTTGCCATGCACCCTTATGGTAGCAATACCCGAGTGAGATGCGCTATCATGCATCTGAGAGGATTCGCCTCTACTTGGTGGCACCTAGAGGAGTAGAAGCTCCACTTAGATATTGGATCAATGTCTTGGGAGATGTTTTTGGAGAGGTTTAGAGCACGGTTTCTATCAGAACACTGGAGGCAAGATGAGCTGACAAGTTCCATGATTTACATCAATTGGCTCTATCTGTTGAGCAATATGAACGTAGATTCTATGAACTCAAGCAGTATGTTGGTATTAGCGATGATGAGCCTATGTTGGTACAACACTTCATCAGGGGTTTGAATGCCCACATTAGTGGTGGAGTTGGAGTCTTTGAGCCAAAGACTATGGAAGTTGCGGTGGAGAAGGCTCGTATAGTGGAAGAGAACCTTGTTATGGCATTAGGTGGTCACACAGGAGTACAGATTGGCAGTGCTCTTGTAGCATGTTTTAGTCCACGGAGTGGACAGGCATAGACAGGGGGTTCCTCTAGGAACCAATAGACACCCTCCAAGGGTGGGCAACAACAACAACAACGTACACCTCAAAAGAATAATAACCCACAACCATAGCAAGGTAATAGTCCACAAACAGGAAAGAGTCACAACTAGTGGCACAAAAAACACAATAGACAGGATCAGCTTGCTCAGAGTGCACAGTTTACTATCAATAGAGGTAGTTTCTAGCAATCCAATGCACCTTCGGGTGGTAGAGGATTCGGTAGAGGCACAGGTTGTTACTCATGTGGACAGCAGGGACACATTGCTAGGCAATGTCCGATGAGAGGTTCTTCTGGTTTTGGGCCTCGACCTATAGTTTCAAAGCCTACAGTGGGTGATGCAGGATGATCACATACAGTTTATGTGTGGTTAATGACCGCCAAGCTGATCACCAGAATACAGTGGTTGAGACTTCAGGTAAGTTACAAGGTGTTAGTGTTTCCATTCTTTTTTATTCCAGAGCTACCGACTCCTTTATTTCACCGACCATCGTTGAGCGATGTGGTCTTGTGGCAGTAAAGCAAGGTAGTAAGTGGTAGGTAGAATTTTCCTCTGGGGTGAAAGTAGCAGTAGAGAACCTTGTACATAATTGTGAACTTAAAATTGGTATGTTAACTACCTTAGCAGATTTATATGTTACACCTTTAGGATCGTATGACATAGTTTTAGGTATGGATTGGTTAGCATCTCATCATGCTATGATTGACTGTCGACTTAAGATAGTTATTTGCATTAATGATTTAGGTGCGAAAGTGGAAATCATAGGTGTTCAAAGACCCATCTCTTTGCGGATGATATTTGCTATGCAATTAAAGATATGTCTTCGTCAGGGTTGTCAACTGTTTGCAAAAATAGTTACTGATTTGGAAGAAGGTGAGAGTCGAGAGGTATCTCTTGATGATCATCCTATCCTTAGGGAATTCATTGACGTGTTTCCTGATGATATACCTGGAATGCCACCGAAGAGAGATATTGATTTTAGAGTTGACCTAGTTCCTAGAGCTGAGCCTATATCTAGAGCTCCATATAGAATGATGACCTAGGAGTTAGAGGAACTTCGTATTCAGTTAGAGGAACTTTGTATTCAGTTAGAGGAACTATTAGAAAAGGGTTTCATTCATCCTAGTGTTTCCCCTTGGGGAGCACCTGTTATCTTCGTAAAGAAGAAGGATGGGTCACTTAGATTGTGCATTGATTATCATCAATTGAACAAGGTTACGATGAAGAAGCGTTATCCTTTGCCTAGAATCGATGATCTTTTTGATCAAATCAAGGGAGCTAATGTGTTCTCTAAAATCGATTTGAAATATGGTTATCATCAATTCTGAATTGTTGAAGCAGACATTCATAAAATTGCTTTTCTTACTCGTTATGGGCACTATGAATTCACAGTAGTACCATTTGGGTTAACGAATGCACCATCAGTATTTATGAGTCTAATGAATGGTGTTTTTCATACATACCTTGATCGCTTTGTCCTTGTATTTCTCAATGATATTTTGATTTATTCGAGAAACATGGAGCGTGAAGAACACTTGAGACAGATATTGCAATGTTTAAGGGAAAATCAATTGTATGTGAACCTGAAGAAGTGTGATTTCTTTCAAACTAAGATAAAATACCTTGGACATGTGATTTCTGGAAAAGGAATTGTTGTGGATCCTTCAAAGATTCAAGCTATTGTAGATTGGCCCGTGCCTACTAATGTAGGTGAAGTACGTAGTTTTATGGGTCTAGCTGGTTATTATAGGTGGTTTGTTGAGGGATTTTCTAGAATTGGTCATCCTATAACTTCTCTTCAGAGAAAAGGGAATAAGTTTGTTTGGACAAAGCAGTGTCAGTTGGCTTTTCAGACACTTAAAGAAAAGTTGACTAATGCGCCTATACTGATTGTTCTTGATCCTACTAAGGATTTTGTAGTTTGCACTGATGCATCCTTAGAGGGTTTGGGAGCAGTTCTAATGCAAGATGGGCATGTGATTGCTTATGAGTCTCACAAACTTAAGGATCACAAATTAAACTACCCCACTCATGATTTAGAACTAGCTATAGTAGTCCATGCATTAGTTCGATGGAGGCATTTCTTATTAGGTCATCATTTCAAACTTCATACTAATCACCGTAGTCTATAATACATTTTTACACAACCTAACTTGAATGCTAGACAAAGACGGTGGATGGAGTTCTTGTGTGAATATGATTTTGAAGTGAAATATGTTCAAGGAAAAGAGAACGTAGTGGTTGATGCTCTTAGTCGTCGTCGACATGAGATCTCTGCTACTACTCTTGAAGTAGATTTGAGAGGTCAAATATTAGCAGCACTTCCTTTTGATAGATTGTATCAGGAAGCAAAGTCAGAGACTAAATCTAGTAGACCTTTAGAAGGTTGATTTGCAGGGTATATCCTTGAACCAGATGGTATATTACGGCATTTAGGTCGTATCTATGTACCACATTATGAGGGCCTTCGTACATTAATTATGACTAAAGCACATTGAGCTCCATACTCAGCTCATCCAGGTGTTAATAAAATTCATGCGGATCTTTGGCAATTGTATTTCTGGCCTGGTATGAAATGTGATATTGCTGATTATGTATCAAGATGTCTTGAATGCCAGTGAGTCAAAGTTGAGCATCAACATCCCGCTGGATTATTGCAGCCACATCTCATTCCTAAATGGAAATGGGATATTATATCTATTGATTTTATTGTAGGGTTACCTATGTCATCACGTCGACATGATGCCATTATGGTAACTGTTGACTGATTGACTAAGGTAGCTCATTTTTCACCAGTACAATCATCATACAATGCTTCATCCGTAGCTAGGATATTCATGGAGGACATAGTTAGATTGCATGGGATTCCTCATAGGATTATTTCTGATAGAGATCTCGTATTTACTTCAGCCCTATGGACTTCATTACAACACGATGTAGGTACATAGTTGAACTTTAGTTCAGCGTATCATCCTCAAACCGATGGACAAATAGAGAGAGTTAATCAAATATTAGAGGATATGCTTAGAATGTACGTAATGGACCAATAGTCACGTTGGGAGGATTATCTGTACTTAGTAGAATTTTCTTACAATAACGGATATCAGAGTTCCATAGGTATGCCACCATTGCAGGCATTATACGGTCATCCTTGTCAAACTCCATTAAGTTGGGATCGACTAGAGGATAGAGTATTACTTGGACCTGAGATACTTCGAGACATGGAGCAACAAGTTGACCGTATTAGAGAACATTTGATAGCAGCACAAGATAGGCAAAAGAAGTATGCCGATGCACATAGAATAGACCAAAAATTTGTAGTTGGTGATAGATTGTTTCTTCGAGTACGACCGTGAAAGAGTCCAATCCGTTATGGAAAAGGCTCTAATCTTGCGCCTCGTTTCATTGGACCATTTGAGATCCTAGAGAGGATTGGTCCTGTGGTGTATCGACTCGCCTTACCACCCAGTTTGTCACATATTCATGATGTTTTTCATGTATTAGTTCTTAGACCATATCATCCCGACATTTCTCATGTACTTGATTGGAATGCGTTACAGGTAGAGGACGGGCAGCTGGCTTTGGAGCCCGTGGCCATTCTACAGTGCTGAATGCTCGGTCTCAGGGGTCAAGACATTGATCAGGTGAGGGTCCAATGGGATCCTAGCCATGAGGCTTCTGCTACTTGGGAGGATGTGACACGCATGAGGGAACTTTATCCCTATCTGTTCGTAGGCTTCCAGGAGCAAACCTGATCCTAGGGGGGAGGATGTAGTACCCCTCCAATTATGCTTATGTTTATGTTTGCATGTTTTCACACTATTAGACTTTGCTACTCTAGTTTGAATATTTTGATCGCTGATTTTGAGCGACAATGGATTCACTTTGTGATATGATGATACATTGTATGGTGATAATTGATTTCTGACATGCTTTGATATAGCGTAGATGTCTCCTTTAGATGTTATTGCTATATATATGTTTATGATGGACTAACTGTTATCTAATTTTTTAGTCTGATGTGACGTGTATTGGTGTGGAGAACAGAGTTGCATCACTCGCTTGCGAGTGCCCTGTGATATCCGTAGTTTTCTCCGCACGGTGTGCTTGTACAATGGATTTTATATATATGCATGTTATTGGTTTGGTTGCAGGATTGCAGGTACATGACACCGACTCCACCTGGTTACTCAGGTCTGAGCATGTCAAGACTCAACGAAAATGTTAATTGGGAGGTAGTAGCATGGTTTATCCTAGTCTAGTCTTTAACCCAGTCACAGTACATCGTCAGTTTTAGTTTGGAGTCTTAGGTTGTCTTGTTTGTTCCTGTTTGGATTAATTTCTTTGAAAGGAAAATCTTGTCAATTTACTGATAGTTTATTATACTTCAATTTACTGTGGTTTTAAATTAATTTTTAAATATTAAAGAAATAAGGTTTTACATTTTATTTAATTAATTAATTAGTTTGTTTAGTTAAGTAATTTGATCGTTAAGATTAAATTGATTTAATTAAATTAATTAATTAATTAAATTAAAATTGTTTTAAATGTGTGAATAGATTTAATTTTAAATTAATTATTATTTGGGAAATGGCATTTTTAATTGTTAAATAAATTTGCATTATGAAAATTAAAATTTTAAATTATTTAAAAAATGGCATGCAAATCTTGAAAAGAGGAAAAAGAAAGATTGTCAGGAAGTTGTTGAAAGATATTTGTTTTTCTCGACATGTGTGCCAGTTAAATTTATTTCTTTTGGTTGAGGATATTCTCGGAGGTTATCTGGGATTTGGGAAAATACAGTGGGTTATCTTTTTCTTCACGGGAAAAAAAAAAGAAGAACAATTCTCTGTTGATATTATTTTCAAGAAATTGTGATTTCCTTGTTCTATTGTATATTTCTGCAAGATCTCTTTGGTTGGAAGATCTTTGTGGTTGGTTTTAGCTTCCTTTGGATTTGGGTTTTCTGGAGAAGCTTTGGAGGATTGCACACAACAGGCAACAGAGGCTTTCTTCTACAGGCAGTTTTCAAGCTTTAGGAAAACAGATACTTTCCTGTGTATTTAAATTGTTTCCTTTTAAAAAAAATTATCTGAGGGAATATTTGATTTGTGATTCCTGTATTTCTTCTTTATTAATTTTGTAAAGATTTTGTTAAAACAGTAGAAAAATTCTCAAGGAAATAGGAAAGAACTTTGAAGAATTTTTTTAAATGAAGTTTCCTATTAAAAAATTTGTTATGGGTTTCCGTAGGAAAGATTTTGATATTTTTAGTTGAGAATCTGCTGTGTTTTTAGTTGTAAATTCTTTGAGTAAAAATTGTTTAAAATGGACAAATTTCTCAGCTTTTCTGTAGAAAAACCCTTTGGAAAGTATTTACATAATTACAATATTTTATTTACTGTTGAAAATGTGTGTATATATATATTTTTTATATGAAGAATTTTATGAAATTTTATACCAAAATTTTGAAATCCATACACGGATTTTCATAGAAAATTGCATGGAATTGTGAATTCGGAAATATTTTTAAACTATGGAAATGAATTTCAAATTTTTCATTTTAAAAAAATTTTGCTTGCTATATTGGGAGCCACAGGGGGCTATCCCCACGGCCGACCCCCATAAGGGAGTCGGTTGTGTAGACAGCCAGGCCCCTGCCCTTTTGTTTTGTTTTATATATAAAATTTAAATTGTTTAAATTTGTTTTTAAATTATAATTATATTATATTATATTTTACATATATAATATATGTTATATATGTAATGTATATATATTGTAATATAAAGTTTCTTTTTAATTTTTGATTTAAATATGAGGGAATATAATTCTAATATGGATAATTTAAAAAATATTTATTTAATATAATTATATATTTAAATAAATATTTAATTATATTGTTATGAAGTGCATTTATTTAAATGAATTAAATAATGTTAATTAGTATATGAAAATTATGAATAGATAGTCTATAATGAAATGTATTTTGTAGAGAAAACAAAATTTCATTATTAAACATGATTGTGAAATTGCGATAATTGTTGATTTTATTTTCATATTAAATGGAAGATAAATTATGTATCAGTTGATTAATTTCATACTTTTGTTCCCGATTGACTGGATATACTAAATCCAAATGATAGACATGAATTTGCTTTAAGTTGCTTTAAATTTTTATTGGGCAAATTGGGAATTGTCTTAGATGTACAAGTCTTCTAGAATGATCTGTTTAGTAAGGGTGTTGTTATTATTGAAATGCATTTCTTGAGTTGACTAGGGTAGTGCACGTGTAATAGTATGGTGTATTGACACTTGGTTTTATGAATAAAAGATTTAATGACCATTGTGTGTTGTATGTTATTATATGATTGAATTTTGTGCACCTTGTATACCTTAGTTATGGAAACTTAGAATTCCTTTGTTATGTTTAGGGGAGTGGCTCTATGTGAGGGTCGACACACAAAGTGGTGTCAAGGTAACTTACAAAGATTTAGTAAGTCTGTGATAACTAAACAACACAATAGTTAGAATTAAAATCTTTAATAAGATTGTTATGCCTCACTTATAGACTCTAGAGCTAGTTCAGTCTTGAGTATAAGATGAGAAGGCCTAGAACGGCAAATCGATATCTTGTTACCTTAAAAGATATTCGATTCTGTAATAGTTTGCAAATGGGGCCGGGTTTCGTAAGAGGTTACCAGGGTAACCCAAGTTGGGGGCCATAACCTAGGAAGAAACACGAAGGTAACCTTTGCAACATTGTGATGACACTCCACCTAAAATAACAGTTTACCTTGTGTACTTAGCGAATTTGATTGTCTAAAATCTGGAAGCAATGTAACCATCAGTTAGTTATGTACTTGTGTCTAGGGTGAATAGGTTATGTCTAGGTAACCATATTACTATCTCCTAGCATGGGGGGTGGACCTACGGGTACCACATAGTTGGGTGGAACATGCACCTTACTCTGTTGGGTCCCTAGTTTATGATCATGGCAACAAGAACTTCATGGATGGAGAGCTCGTACTTGGATACATGTGTACTTTCTTTATTGTGTTATTTGAAATCTTGTATTGTAACATCCCTCAATTGTTTATGAGGTGAACATTTGTAAAATGTAATTGTAACTATTATTGATCTACCTCATCAGATGAATGAGTGTTGTAATATCTTATCAATGCAATGTAAGAATCATATTTGTACTTTATACTTTCATGAATGGAATTCAATGATATGCAATGCTTACTTTTTAAGTTTATGATAATTAAATATGTGCAATGCTAAATACTAAAGTCGTCTATGGAACCTCAAGTAGTGTAACGTCGCGTAACTTAGTGAATGTATGCAATTAATTAAATTAATATTATTACTTTAAAAAATATATATTTTACTTTTATACACAATTGCAACATTCCTTAGGTTATAAGATGGGGCATTACAATAACTATGTTTTATATAAAAAATTATCTATGCAAATATTAAATTAATTGGTTGGATCAATAATAATTCCATCACATGTACTATCACAAATAAAGCCTCAAATATATTTTGGACCATAATATTTATTGTGGGTATATCTTAATCATAACCACTAAAATGAAATAATGAGAGTGACATGAAGGGAAGGGGCCCTATCATGGACCATGCCAACAAAAGTATTCATCTACAAATGGGAAGAAGAACAAATATATTGTTGATCAATATTATCTCTATTCATGTGGATGTAGGCCATAATATTATTAGATTATATGAGGGAACCTTTTTGTATAAATTTATAAGTTTTAATTATGTCACGAGGTAATGAAAATATTTTCCTAATCATTTACATTATGTATAAATTCATTGTAAAATAATTCCTACACCTTATGATTGAGTTGCATACAAATTGTGAATGATGACCTTTAACCTTGTGATACTTACAAAGGGGTTGCTTGTTATAAATTTTTTGAAGAACTCTAAACATTTCTAATGGATAAACAAGAGGAAGAGTGATCAAATTAGTATTCAACAAAACTTAGAGCACATTATCTAGATGACTAGTCAATCTTACAAAATTTTAACTAGTTTGAAGATTGAAAGAAAGAGCATTTAGAGCAGCAGTCACTTGATTAGTACTAGTTTTGGTTTCTTTCATATCATTACAATTTTAAAATTTAATAAAATTTGAAATTTAAAAGGGTAAGAAGGCATGGAAAATGTATGGGGGGATCCAAATTTCAAACCATTTGTAGTAAGTAACTTGAGTATAATGTTCTGAACATGAATGCAATGGTCCATGAAATTTATAATTTTTCATGTACATATATTATCTCAGATGGAAGGTAATAGTCATTTAACAAAGTTACCCTTCAATTGTATTTGGGAGATGGTGTTTTATTTTAGCACATAGAGATTGAAATCCCATGAATACTCATTTAGGTGCTCATTGGACTCCCATGTCCACTCAAAGAGATCCAAAATAATAGTTTTTGTGCACATATTCAATGAGAAGTGGTGAAAAAAATTGTAGCTAGATAATTAAATGAATACCTCTCAAATAGATAGAACACTCTCTTTTGGGAGGCATGCAAGGATTCAATTATTTTAGGTTTGGATAGTGCTAAGATCCAAAGAATAGAACCACTAAATAGCATAGTCTTTAAAAGTATGAGGGAATAACTAGTCACTATCTTATGATAATAAGAATAGTCTCTTTTGGAGAGGAATTTTCTCCCATAGGACTTTTCTCCTTTCTCTGCTTATGAGATTTTTTTTGTACTTGGGTATCTCATCAGGCCTTGTTTCTGAGACCCATCTTTTGCATATTTGTATTGGTTTTTTCCTCCCTAAGTTGCACTTAAGGGGGGGTTTTGGTGTGATTAAAGTCTTGTACCTAGTTAATTCTTTACTAGGGACTTAGGGGACTTATTCACATGTTTACTTAGGATATAAGCTCTCTTCTAGAATTCTTATCTAGATTTTGGCATTATCCTAGGTAGTTATGAGTTAGTTGTCTCATATGATAAGATTACGACACTTGTCATGATCTTGTCTAATCCGAGCCCTCACCTTTCCTTTATAATCAAGGTATCTCTTGCATATTTTGCATCTTGATCACATCTTGATCATATTGTATCATATTGCAATTCTTGTTTGGTGGAATAACATCTTTCATTGTTGCTTCTCTCTATTGCATGTGGAGGTTATTTGGTGTTGCAGATTGAAGATCTTAGTTGCTCACTTCAACAATTATTATATTATATGAGGGAACCATATTGTATAAATTTATAAATTTTAATTATGGTACAAGATAAAATGATTTTACTAATCATTTACATCATACATAGAAATTCATTGTAAAACAAGTCCTACATCTTATGATTGAGTTCCACGCAAATTGTGAATGGTGACCTTCAACCTTGTGATACTTAGAAAAGGATTGCTTGTTATAAAATTTTGGAAGAGCTCTAGATAGGTCTAATGGATGAACAAGAGGAAGAGTGATCAAATTAGCATTCAACAAAACTTAGAGCACATGATCTAGATGGCTGGTCAACCATATAAAATTTTAACTACTTTGAAGATTGAAAGAAAGAGTATTCAGAGCAACAACCACTTGATTAGTACTAGTTTTGGTTTCTTTCATATCATTACTATTTTAAAATTTATTAAATATTTAAAATTTAAAAGTGGTAAGAAGGCATGAAAAATGTATTGTAGGATCCAAATTTCAAACCATTGGTAGTAAGTAACTTGAGTTTAACATTCTTAACATGAATGCAAAGGTCCATGAAATTTATAAATTTTCATGTACATATATTATCTTAGATGGAAGGTAATAGCCATTTAACAAAGTTACCCTTTAATTGTATTAGGGAGATGGTGTTTTTTTATCACAAAGGGATTGAAATCCCATAAATACTCATTTAGGTGCTTGTTGGACTCTTATGTCCACTCATATAGATCTAAAATAATAGTTTATTTGCACATAGTCAATGAGAAGTTGTGAAAAATATTGTAGCTAGCTATTTAAACAAACACCACTCAAATAGATAGAGAAATCGTATTTTGGGAGGCATGCAAGGATTTAATTGTTTTAGGTTTGAATAGTGCTAAGATCCAAATATTAGAAACACTAAATAGTATAGCCTCTAAGAGTGTGAGGGAATAACTTAGCAACTATCTTATAATAATAAGAATAGTCTAAGAAGATTCATTAAAGACATATGAGTATTGGAGTCACCTTTACCACGGTAGAGGATAAAGAAAGGTGCAAAAAAGTTAATGAGTAGTTGATAAGTTATAAATGTGAGAAGTGTATGGGGTACTAAAGCATATTTAATAGCATCCTTCCCACTAGGCGTGAAATAAACTTTCATTTTAAAAATATGTAACTTTTTAAAAAGTGAATCTAGGTTCTAGGTGGGTTGTTGGAAGAGGGAACATGATTTATGGGTTTCACACTAGAAACAATAACATGGTAGGAGAAAAATCAATGGAAGAAAATGAATGGATATCTAATGAGGAATATGTACAATGTAAAGAGTTGGAAGAAGTCATTCCATAACCAATTCCATGAAGAATGCATGTCTTAAAGGGAACTCTAATCAATAGATTGTAGAGGGATTAGAGATGTAGCATTAGTAAGTTCTTGGATGAGTAATTGTCTTATGACAGAAGGATTGTGCTTGTTTACATGTATAACATGACCAAATTTATATTTTTATAGGTATAATTAGATGTGTAAACATTAACTATGATTAGTCAATAAATACAACTCCTAAGGTAGCATGTAGAATGCTTCATGCCTCAAATCAACACATAACATGTACTAAAAAAAGTTAGATTGACTTCAAATATACATTTGAAAACTAAAATTTACAATTTATTTTGACACATTATGCAATTGACTCAAGTTGAATCTTACAAACTAAATATCTAACCCAAGATAAAAGAAATGGAAATTAAAAATCTAATTTAATACCTCAAAATATATAAAAATAAAATCAAACATCAAATCATATTATATAATAAAAATTAAAACATTTATATATTATTATATAAAAGATAATTGTATCAAAATCAAATCCAAAATGAAAAAATATAAAATTATAAAAAACTTTGTAGTAGGAAAAAAATAATAATAATAACTTTTTTCTTTTAGTCATTTTTGATGTGGTGCAAGTTGAAAGTATTTGTGACAGAAATAGAGAAGAAATTTCTTAGCTGCTTTATTTGTTGATCATTTTCTTGATGTCTTTTTTTTTTACCCATTCAAACTAAAATTAAAGATAGATGTGACATTTTTCTTAGTAGCTTGGAAAATGATAGAATTTTTTGGGAGTTTTCAAAGTCGTTTGATGGAAAATCTTAGCCATGTTACTTTGAAAATTATCACTTTGTCCTTTTTGAAGGCGTAGTTTTGTCCATTAAACTTTTTCTTCAAATCTTCTACCTCGTGCATAGAATTTTTTGGAAAAATGACAAATATGAAGTCTTGTTCAAACAAATGTATGGCGAAGCTTCATTTGAGATATGGATTTTGAAGGTTTAATTATCTTTTATTATATTAATGGTAATATTTTTAAATTTATTTGAGAAATGATATTACTATAATCATTTATTTTTTACAAAATAAATTGTTTAGGGTTATTTTTATAGATTCTGACTTTTTAGATCTTTAAATTATTTAGATGTTTTTGATATAAAAAGCAGCAAAAATAAGGGTGTTGTCCCATCAAAACAAGTCAATCAAGGCCATCCAAAGCAAACACATTAACAGCACAGTGACAGCAGAGTAAACCAAGACATCACCCCCATCAAATCATATCAAAAAATACAAAACAACACTAAACACTGAATAATAAAAAGAGTCCATCATGCAAGCATGATACGGAGCAGTCGAGTCCATAGACCCCCAGGGGTCAAACCAGCCATAAAACATCATATACATACTAACAGTCATAGATAAACTATCAAAAAACTTAAAGAACCAAAAGAGTAAATCTTTTCTTCCATGCATGGTTTGTCCTTAATAGCAGTCACCCAATCCGTTGTGAGGAACTTAAGCAGTTCCTTAAAGCTAGCATCCTCCTCACCATCGTCTGCAGACTTGTCCTTCTGCAGCAAATATAAATTAGTAGCCGACCTGTGCATGACCTTCAGGGAAAAGTGTGACACTTCTTGAACCTTTTTTTCCAATCTGTCGATTCTCCCTTTCAGCTTGTCAACTTCATCCCCTGCCTGTTCCTTTTTATTATAATCTTCTTTCAAGGGAGCATTTCCCTCAGCCATATTAGAGGCCCAAGGTTTAATGGTAGAGCCCTTCTTCAAATTTTTAAACATGTGGGAGGCACTACTCGCCGAGACAGACTGATCCTCCCCTCCTGCCACTTGTTCCTCAAGATCTTTGTTGTCACTCCCATTACCATTATCCGAATTTGAAGCCTCCTTGAGACAGTTTCCCACTTTATCCTACTTAAAGACCAATCTATTGGATCTGCGGGGGGTATGAGCTTCTTCAGTGATTTTGAGATCAGAATCAATTTGGTGGAGGCTGAATTTTGTTTTCTTAGAAGCTTTGGCCTTTGGTCTCGGGGTAGGAGCAACACGTTTTTTATTCTTACACTTTTCCCCCAGAACTATCGCAGGGGACATGCCATGGGGAAGGGCTTTCAAAGTGGGATTTTTTAAGCATTTTTTCTTTCTTAGGCCCAGCACATCCAGAATGCTAGCAGAAGGGGGAGTAGAGGAAACTGGGGTTTCATCAAGAGCGAGTGGACAAGGTACTTCTTGCACAGTGATAGGTCAAGCAAGGAAAAGGGCCATATGAAAATGGTAAAGCCTAGACATAAGGCCTTGGTGCAGGATGGTGTAATTCTTTCCAGAAAATGAGGCTTCATTAAACTCTAAAACAATGCTATCCAGAGAATGAAAAAGGAAAAACGGAATGGAAATATACTGGTTATTCCTAAGGTGGTTGAGGAAGTTAAAATGGTAATAGTAATAAACCCCATACCTTCCTTCTAGCATTAAGTACTTCATGATCACCATACAAATTTGTCCCACAGTTCCAGAAGTGCCTCCTAGTCATAGCCACCCCACAACTTGATGGGTTTCTCCTCACCCCGGAAGAACTGGTTAAGACTAATCTGGTCTGGCACTTTCATGGTTTTCTTCCAGCTACAATCACTATTCAGAAGTCTCATAGCTCTAGCAATAACCTCCTTAGAGACTTCAAAAGAAATGTCATCGATGGTAACCCTACCATCATTCCAAGAGGTGACAAACTTAATTGACAAGCCCTTTCTATAGTAATTATTAAGAATAATATTATAAGGGAGATAAATGGCGATGTTCTATTTTATATTCTTCTCTAACAATTCAAACTTACATGATTTATAGATCTATGGCAGACTTCAATAACATTCCTACCTTTTCAAAGATACATGAAGAAAATAACAAAGACTTAGAGAATAATTTGGCATACGAAAAATTCACTGCCAACAATTCCAACAATTCATCACGAGGAAATTCGTTGCCATGACAATTCACCACGTGAAAAAATAATTGCATGATTTTTTGGCAGTTACTTTTCCATGACGGTGAATTGTTGTGGCAGTGAATTTTCCTGCGATGAATTGTTGACAGTGAATTTTTCGTCGGTGAATTGCTCGCAATAAATTTTCCTAGAGCTGAATAATTTATATGGTGACATATGTGTATAGAAATATGTTATTGTGAACCCCTAATCCAAATACCTACAAAACACAACAAATGAATACATTAGGAGATCAAATGCAAACAAGAACAAGGATTCCCCATGAAATCTATTAACAAAACTCAAAATAGGAAAGAAGAGAAGAAGATAATGAAAGAACAAGAAAGTAGATTAAATCCTATTGAAAGTAATGCAAACTCTTGATCCCATGGGGGAATTGGTGCCAATTTGATGTGAAAATTTGGCCCTTTCCCAACTCCAATGCTAGCTTTGATGAAGATTGATGAATGCTCCAAGCTAAAATCTGCAAAAACCTAGCTATGATTCAATGAGATGGATGAAAATTGCTATGAATTTGAGTATAGTAAGTTTACTCAATTTGTGGATGATAAAATGAGGATATGAGCTCTTTATTTATAGAATGCCAAGATGGATGAATGTCCAAATTTGAGCAATGTGGGACTAACATTCATCCAATGACATGATGCCACTTGTCAACATGTGAGAGGATGAAGGTTGAGCAAGTTTTGAGGATTGTGCCAATAAATGCATAAATTTGAATTTCAAATTTGTTGAAATGACTTGAAAAGGGGGAAGAAAGAAAGCATTAAATGCCACTTGGCTCGAGGCAAAGGACATGTAAGGTGGAGTTATTGCCTTGTTGGAAGGACATGTCAACTCACATTTTTGAATTCAAATTTGGGAATATTCCTTAAAATATGCCTTGTTGAAGGAAAATAGAGATTTAATAAATCAATTAAATCTAATTTCATGTGCAAGTTGCAAAATCTAGAGGATTTGAGTGATTAGGATTAGCATTGATCATGATTTGATTAATTTAAATGATGTTAGTTGATTTGACCATTTTGACCTAGATTTTAGGATTTAAATAACTCAAAATGAGAAAAGAATGATTTAGACTTAGTTAAATAAATATTTTTTTGATTTATTTAACCAAAGGGGGTGATGTTAGATTAAATTAGATAAATGTTTGATTTATTTAATTTAATTAGATGAACTTTAGAGATTTAATCAAATAATATGGATTATTTAATTAAATCAAAGATAGGAAGATGAAATGACCTAGCTAATTACACAGAGATAATGATTTAATTAAATCGAGGGATTTATTTAATTAAAAGGGGAATTATGATGAATTTAATCAAATCAGGCTATTTAATTAAATGGTTAGATAGAGGGATAATTTAGGATGAAGCGATGTTAGTAGATCAAGATCAGAGTGTGATATCAATCTGTATATTTTCGATGTCTACAGTTATATAATTAACTTTTCAATTATATTTAATAATAATATTATTTCTCAACAAAACATTGAATGTTCGTTGATTCAAATTCATGGATGATTTATTAATTCTTTATTTCAAACAATGAGAATATTTATATTTTGTCAGGAAGGATCACTTCTATCTATGTTTGATCAGTAAGTTAAATATGCAACATGCATTGCCATCTTTTCATACTGTAGATTAAAAAATAAGTAAAAAATTGCTTGTTTTTAGTAACTGTATTTGTGTTTTGTAATTTGAGTCGTAATATTTTTTAATTTTGTATGTTAGATTAACTTGGGATCTATATTAATCATCTATCATTTCTATAATACAATTACCTAGGAGATATTAGATTTAAAAGGAAGATAGTAGACTTTATTTATTTGTTTGTTATTAACAATAACATGTCATTTGAACTTTCTACTTTCTCAAGTAAATATAAATTTAACAGGTTTACTAGTGAGTTGATAAAACATGAATCATGCAGAGAAAATGATAGTGTTACAAAAGAAGCATTTTCTTAAGTCCTTATATTTTATATTATATTTAGGAGCAAAAGGTTATATTTTTCTTTGCTATAAAACTAGCATTGTGTTTACTTGTTAAATTCAAAAAAATATTTTTTCAATTGATAAATGTAGATATTGTATGGTTAAGATAAGGGTTAGCATCCAAATTTATTTCTTGCATTTAATTTTATATGTAATTAGTTTTAATTTTTCAATAAATCAATTCTTAGGGGAGTCACACTCATAGATAGATAAAGATAAAGATATTTTAAATTAATCAATTCTCCACACACACACACACACACACACACACACACACACACACACACATAAATAGTAGGTAGAGAGAGAGCATTGAACTACTTTTGTGTTAGTAGACTACACAATATTGAACTAAGTGAGAGGGCCCAATGGTGGTGCACCCCTAACTTTCAAGGTGTCTATAGATAAATTAGTGAGAAAAATCATAGATTCAAATTTGAACATTTCTTTTTTCTTTGAGTTATATGCTACTAATATCAAAATATATAATTACATAATATATTGATTGATGGAAAAAGAGAATACATGTCTACCAAAGCATAAACTACAAGTTATCTTCCTTTTTACTACACAAATTTCATAGATGCATTCCAAAATTATAAATAACACATGTTTTGTCCTCATTCTTAACTCTCAAATCATTAATATAATGAATGATTGACCTAATTAAGCTATATGACCTAATATGAAAAATGGAATATTCAAGAAATACATAGATTGAAACTATAAATTGCAAGTGGATCTGGGAAATGTAAGTTGATGTGTACCTATCACCAAAAGTTGAATTTGGCATGTACAGGAGGACTCAAACGCTTAGGGGCATATGGGTCCTTGATAGGGGATCTTAAAAATAATTATGTAATCCTTTGATGTTGGATCTGACCATTTTTTCCCTAGTTTTAGAGTTGTCAAAATATTGTTAAATAATTTTGCAGTTGATTTTTTATGATTTTACAACTTCTATGGCTTTGAATGCAACAATGGAAAACTTTCCTTCAAGATTCCTTCAATCCTCTTCAACCTATAACCTCCACATTCAAAGAGGGGGGAAATTTTGGGCCATTTAGGGGCTTGCCTCAGTCAATCTCCATGTAAGTGTTTCCACTTCCATAATGGCAATGTTAATGATAGAAATGGTAATTGAAAGGAAGGAATAATGAAATCCCATAATGTTGCAACTCACCACCCTTCAAAGTCTTCCTTAAAGGATTGAAGTCATGCACATCACCTCAAGGATTTGGATCTTGTTTTTCTTGAATGCTTGAATGCTTTAGAGACCTACAACAATGGTTAACATTCACAAAAATATGATAACATGAACACACATAGAATTTGGCATGATGTTGGAACTTGAATTGATGCAATAAAGCTCTGAAATGCTACTCTTGACATGTTGTTGACAATAGTATTTTCTCAATTGTGTGTCTTAGATTTCAAATGGTAAAATAACTAGGTATTTATATGCAATTTTTCTATTTTCCCGAAAATCAAATTCTAAAAGCTGACAATTGAAATTTGAATTCTAAATGTTAAAATGTTGCTAACAACATATTAAAAATTGATCCTTGGAAAGATAGGGGGAACCATATTCCCATGGGCGTATGGGTCATGACCCTATCTACTAGGACATTAAGTTTTGGAATCAAAAAATTAATTGTTTGAATTTATTCAATGCTTGCAATCCTTCAAAAAATAGTAAAAATAGGCTTTGGAATGCATAATTTAGGAAATTAGGGACTCAATTAGGCTCATCAATTTAGGGGGCCAAAACATAGTGAAATTGTTAAGGGTGACAATATTCTATGCTACAAATATTAGTAAGAATTTCATCTTCATCTTAAATATTGGCCATTGAACTTCATTCTATAGTCATATGTGTTTGCAAGGAGTATTGGTCATCTTCTTCCACGGTTGGATAAAAATTTGTTCCAATTCTACATGTGGTTGTGTAGGCTAGTAGAGGACTAATTTTTTGGTCATATTCTCATTATAAATTATCATGTTTCTAGATCTACATCCACTAAATGTGTTTGCAGTGTCTAACCATAGTCTACCTAAGATTAAGGGATATCCTCCAAGGTTGGCTTTAGGATACAAGACCTTAAATTCTTAAAGATATTCCCATGAATCTAGTGTGATAAAAATACTCAATAATACTCTTTGGCCTAATAGTTGATCTATCTACTAATTGAAAAACTAGGGTGTAGGTCTCAGATCCATTAGTTGAAGTTGTTGCATTGTTTCCCTTTTCATTACATTGATGGATACGCCTAAGTCAATTAGATTATTCTTGATGAGTGTGTCATTAAATTGTACATATATAATATGACTCCTAGGTTTTTCATGCTTTGGGACAACTATGTTTCCTAGCATAATGTTAGCTAGTTGTCCTAAAACATGGATAGTGTAGGGGTATTTTCTTTTCCTTCCTAGCTTTTTGAGGAATAATTTCCTCAAAAAAATTGTGTAAATGGGCACTTTATTAATGGCTTGGATCAAGATTATCTTGACACAAACATTCTTAATTTTTCTCACAAAATAAAATCCAAGTTCATAATGAAATTTTTGGGTTTTTAGTCTCTCGGGAAATGGTGGTTCCTTATTTGTGATGTTTCGATGTAATTTGTTTTGTTTAGGTTGTTTTGTTAAATCATTAGTAGTTTATATTGTTGTTTCTTAATTAGTAAGTTCCATAATGTGAGGAGATGGTGGCCCAATAGGAATTCTTCTTGAACATAGGTGGACATAACTAACTTTATCTCATAGATTGTATATTGGATAGTTTCTTTAGTGTAAGGTTGTTGAACAAGCTTATTGTTAGGGTTCAGTGCACATTGAGCATGAAATTATGATGAGATCTTGGTTTTATTAGAGCAGATATGGTTGGGTTGGGAATTATTATTAGTTTTTATTGCAAAGATTGTTGTGGTTATGGGTAGCTAACATTTTGGTTCTACCATTTTTGGTTCCCACACCATTGTGGTGACCATTGGATTTGAAAGGATTACCACTATGGATTATAGTTTGGGGATTGATATGGTTTTTTTTGCCACATCCCCTATTATGGATTGAAATACCCATTTTTGGAGGTAGTGTGGACAATATTCAATGAGAGAAGCCTTTGCTTCTTCTTGTTTCTTCTTAATGTGTAGAGTGTCCAGTTAGGTTGCTAGATGGCTTATTATAGTCTCCTTCATGTTGGATAGAAGTTAGTTGAATTCCACCTTAAAAACACCAATGGATGTTTTAGTCGAAGAGAAGGTTCTAACACCCCTTGTCTTCTTCATATCTATGATCTTGAATAATTTCTACACACCTAGCATATTTCCTCAAAAGGTAATTGTGAAATATCTCCTACTCCTATGAGGTTTAATGCATCCATTCAATCTTCATTTACACCTCGCAGAAATAATAGCTTTAGAGACTCAAGGGAGAGCCTATTTTGATGTGATTTGTTAAGGAAAAATTGGAACCTCTCCACATAGTATTCAATTGGTTATTCTTCCTTTTGTGACATCCTGAAGATATCATCTCTTTTCATGTCTACTCAACAATAATCTTGCTATTTTTGCAAGAATTTTTCTTTCATTATTTTTCCAATTTGGCACTAGATTTCTTCTTAGCCCCATGAGCCACGACAAGGAAACATCCTTCAATGTGGTAGGGAAGAGTTTTAGCCTATGAGCATGTGTGGTGTAGTCATAGCTTATGTATACAATATCAAACTCAAACATGAACATGTTTGGGTCTTATATATAGTCAATTCACATAAATTAGGCAAGGTTGAAGGAGGTATATTCTTCAAGGCAACAACACATTCTTGGTTTGTGATTGAAAATTCAAATGCAATAGGCTTTGTCAGGTTTTCTGCCATCTATTTTACTATGATGTTTGAATGTCTTATGGTAATTCTCCCAAGATCTAGAGTAGTTACTAGTGTGAGGGGTATTTCTATATCATTGATTCACTTAGTTTGTTACCCTCTTGCACAAATATGTTCAAATTCGTCTTGGTTCAAAGGGAGAAATATTCCCAAAGTGTCTCTCCACCTCCACATACAATAGTATCTCGAGCTTAAATAGATTTTCCTACACATTGTTAGTGAGTATTGTGTAGTTGATTTTTGGTGTCTACAAATCCTAATTGATGTAAATGAGGATTCTTAATTTATGAAAGAAATATAAATGGACTAAAATATATTTAGGAATCCTGAACTTTAGCATCATCCCTGCTAACAATTCCAAAATGTAGAGATCCCCTGTGTTTTAATCAATTGATGGAGAGATAACATGTAGTACCCCTGCATTCTCACCTTGGATGTGCAAGTAGTTTGGCTAAGGAATCGGAAGAGGAAGATGGGACAAGAGCTTCTAATGGTATTTTGTGAGTATGATATTACATTATGATTGCATTTAATTGGTGATATTTTTTTTATATACATGCAGTATTAGGTGGTGATGCAGTGAATTAGTAATTGTTCATAATGATATGATATGATTTGTTAGTTTAGAAATGATTAATTTATCAGTTATATTATATTGTTTGGATAGATGTGATGAAGGACAGTGTAGCACCACTCGTTCACGGGTGCCTTTCTACGCTGTGATTCCTTCTCACAATACAATGCTTTGATTTTATATATATGTGTATGCACATGTACAGGATTTCATTTGTATGCAGGTATTACAGGTACAAGTCTCGATTCCACCTGCTTCGGCAGGACAGGACGAGCACCAATAGCCTAATGGTCAAACGTTGAAATTGAGGTGACAATGAAGTCATCCCGTCCCATGATGTCAGACAGTCTTGTTTGATTAGTATTGTACATTTTTGTAGTTGTCGTTATTGTGGTTTGTGGTTGTGTTATGTCGTATTTTATTAATGTTGGTATTTTATAAGTTATGATTTATTTTATTTAAATGATGGAAATGATTGTTTATTTTAATGTCAGATTAAATTGTATTTAAATTTTTAAATGTTTTATTTATTTTTTTAAAAGTCATGAGTTTATTAAATGATAATTAAAATATTAAATTGTGTTTTATTATTATAATTAATTATATTGTTGAGGATAATTGTTAGAATAAATTATTTAAATTAATTAGATAATGTGTTTTGCAAGTAAAGTTGTAAAAACGGAAATTAAAACGAAAAGTATTGAAAAACAGAAAAATAAATAAATAAAAGAATGAAAAAGTTGTGAGAACGAATGAGAACTCAGATCTGAGTAAAAAGCTTGCTTTTAAAGAATTAATTTCTTTTATTTTGTATTTTTGTGAGTTTTTGAAAAAAAATGACAATATCTTTTATTTAATTGAAATTTTTGTAAGTTGGATGGGGGGAGAGAGAGGATTATTGAGACAGAGGTTGAAAAATAATTGTTAAGCATTTTTGCATCTTCTAAAGTTTTCGGAAAGGATATTTCCATTCTTTGTTTGAAATATTTTGAGAAGAGTCTTCGGATTAAGGATTTGGGTTTCAATATTTGAGCACAGTATTCTAGAGAGGAGACTTCGAGGCAGGAATGAGAAGGTTATACTAGAATTTTCTAAATGTTCTAGAGTAAACTTATGATGAAGGATCAATTTACACATAAATATTCCTAGCATGTTTCAAAACCTAGTCGTAGAATAACTTTTTCGTAAGCATCATTTATTAATAAACTATATGTTCAACAAAGAGTACCACACTAGAAATCTCATAACTCTCGTCATGTATACATTTCAAACACATCTAGTGTTAATTCGAGAACGGATAAGGGAAATTAAGGATGTACAACTTGGAAGTGCATAATCCTTGGTTCTACGTGATGATATCTAAGAGCAATTTAAGGATGTGTTAGAATCGATCTTGCGCCCATACCTCGAACATCAATAACACATAAGCCTCTTAAAACTCATTTAAATCATGATTCAACATAAGAAAGGGCCCCGCTATTGAATGTTTGAGATTCTAAGGCGAGTCAACTAATGGTTGGTAGATAAGATTGCATGAATAAGAATGTAACTAATGTTTGAAAACTTAAGCTGCATAGTAAACCCTATTTAGAAAAAGGATCAAAACTAGATGCTACATAGAATTGAAGGGTGAAACTAAAAAGTTAATTAAGCACTTTTACAAGTAATCTATGAGCTAGTAAGCTTAGTGCAACTATAACAACTACCAAACTCTTATGTTCTACTGTTTAAAGATTAAGTAGGAAATGAAGCAACATGATTTCTATGATTCAAGTCAAAGGTGAAGGCATAGAAGAATACAATTGAAATAAGATTGCTAAGGACTAGAAAATATGATGTTTAAGTCACCCCCCCCTTATAATAATTAAACATAAGAAGAATTGTGAAGAGATCCTTTCACAATGAGAATTTGAAGTTAAAACATTATCTAGAACTCATGCTATTACTACTCTCTTATAAATGAGTTAAGGACTAAAGACTTGTTGTTGCCCAAGTAAGAAAGGATGCATGCCATATATAGGAGATAATAACACACTCAATTATGTGTTGACCTTGAAGGTCATGTGCATGTCATAAGGATTGAATAATCATTTGTATGAGATTATAAATTGAGTAATGCATTATGTGTGGCTCATGGTGTATTATGTGATGGGAAAGTTAAAATATAGATAAGAGACACTAAAGTAGACTTGTAAAACTTCTAACTAATGTTGTGTATTCTATACCATTGACTATATTTACTCTTTAAGGGAAGAAAATTTACAACCAAATGTAAAGAAGGAAACTTTAAGTTAGGTAAAAATTTTAAGACTTTTACTTATTATGCATCTTACGAGATTAGATTGAGCTATGATTGTGGAAATGATGATTATGACAATACGATTGAATGGTTCAACCTTAGATAGCAAAATACAAGATTTATAAAAGAGATTAAAAGGTTGTGAGAACTACTATTCCATGATTGGTCATGTGTTATATGCATTGAGTTTATTTATTTTTATTTACTTATTTATTTATTTATTTATTTTGTCTCATATTGTGTTGTTTCAAATGAAAATGGTTAATTATCTTTCTTATTAAGTAGGAACATTTCTTTAACATGTGTGCAAAATATAGTGGTATTACCTGCATGGATATGTTGTGAACATAACAAACATAGTGGAATAAAATAAAAAGAATGGCATGATAGCTATAGAAAAAAAAAACTGATCTTTATTTTAAAGTGATGCCAAACACTAACTTAGCAAGATGGAAGGTGTGGTGAACCAAGTATTGTTGAGTTCTAAGAAGATGGAGTAATATATCTAAGCTAATGTTGCACATTGTCCAGTGATTTCTTTTACTTATGCAAGTGAGTGGATATCTTCAAAATTAAGAAGCAAAGTGAATATTGTTTAAAGAAAATATCTATAATATTTAAGTGTATTACTTTGTTCTCTAATATGGTGAATTTTGTAAAAGTGTATTGTGTTATGACTTGTAAAGTGGAAAACTAGTAAATGTGATGTGCCCCAATTATGAGATACAAGGTATCCAACTTGGGATAGGGGTGAGGGGATGTCATGTATGATCCCCTATGTGCACCCTTTGTGATGGCTTTTATGTAAGCTAGCTAGTTGTGAGTTCAAATGAATGTGTTAAGTGTATAAGTGTGTCTATTAAATGAAATGTGATGTATTCCTTTGTATGTTAAATGTGTACCCCTAGCATTTGGTTCCCCCCCTTATGGGAGTGTGATGCCAGCTAGTGTAAATAGGGGTTGAGAGGCACATGTTCTCCCTTCAGGAAATTATGCGCTTAGGGCGGTGTCCCTAATCCTGATAAAGGATCTATGTTGAGTCGTCATAATTATCCCATGGACGTTGATCGTGGCCTACTCCCCCACATATGAGAGCCACGCTTGTTGGTTCATAGTGCAAACCTATTCCCTGATATTATAACCCATGGGTAAAGGATGGAATTACATGGACCACCTGTGATTCATATTTATGTGGTCAGGGACCACCAGCTATTCATATTCATGTGGTCAAGGACCACCAGTGATTCATATTTATGTGGTCAAGGACCACCAGCTATTCATATTCATGTGGTTGAGGACCACCGATGATTGGTATCTATGTGGTCGGGGACCACCATCTATTCATATTCATGTGGTCAGGGACCACCAATGATTCATATTTATATGTGGTCAGGGACCACCAATTATTCATATTTATGTGGTCAGGGACCACCAGTGATTGCATGATATTATACTTATGTGGTTAGAGAACCACCATTCCCCTCCTCCCCTTAGGTGGCTTATCAAGTCACGTGGTGCTCGTAATGTGTAGTTTTTATTGTTGGAATATGAATTATTGGTAATTCTTGATTGATGTTTTATTTTATTATGTGCCAGCAGTGTGGACTTTTCTATTTGTTGTATTAGGCTATTTAGCCACTTGAAGGTTGTTATAGTTTGAATTGCCTCAAGGACTTATTTAATTTCATTTTTGAATTAAGATTGGAATGTTGAAATGTAGCTACAATTGATCTTTATTTGGTTTTCTCTTGATTTTATAATTTTATGTTTTATTGAAACATTGGTTTATGATCTTATGATTTCTCGACTTGAGGCTTTCTTAATGTTTTCTAACTGCTGGTAAGCGTGGTGTAATGTGACATATGTAAACTGCCATATCCCGGGGGGTTCCCTGGCAGGTTGTATAGGGGAGTAGATGCGCTGGGGAATTATTTTTTGAAAGGGGTTGTGAATGGGACCGGTATGGGACGGTCATTAATCCATTCTTCCCCTCATTCTATGATTATTCTTATATGTATGGAGGAGTCCTTAGAGAAGGGCCTCGAGTGGTATCCAAGAACATCCATCCTTGTAAACCCCATTGAGCCTTGTGATGTGAATCATGTGTAATTTTTGTGAAGTGTGGGTAAATTTGTAAATAAATTGCATGTGGAGATACTTGATTGATATGTGAGAAAGAAAGTGATAGTTAAAATTGAGACTACTAGTTTTGGGACATGAATTGATATTAGAACAAAAATATTTTCTAACATCATGAGTGATGTTTATGATGCAAAAGAGAACCTTGAATGGTATCTAAGGATGTTAATGTGTTAGATACATATTGATTTCAAGAATATTAACTACATGGATGACTACTAACTTTTGTTATAATGTGACTATATTGAATAAATGTTCCATGGTGGAAAATTTTGTTCTAAGCATTTAGATGCTTGATTCATGAAAGGGATTAATTTAATGTCTGATTAATGGTTGAAGACTATGACTTCTTCAACAAGAAAGTAGAGTAATTTATATTCTAATAGATTTATGTGCATTGCTACATTGAGATTTCTTTTCTAGACCTTAACAACTTCCAGGAGGAAGTCTAAGCTAAGGGGAGGGGGATGTAAGACCCCACCCCATAGGTACTTAATACAATCCTAATTTGTTATATGCCTTTCTTGAATTGATGATTAGATATATTATGGATGATAAATAAAGTGATCTTTTGGTGATATTCTTGCATTTAATTTTGAAATTTTGTTTATTGTCACAACCATGAAGGTGGAATGCACTCATATATTGTGAAAAGCTAATTGAAATTTTAAATGGATTATTATATAGCTAAAGTATAAAATATTTAGTTAACAAATTTATGTGATCAAATTGTTATTTATGAGTGTGTTGGTATTGTGCAGGAAGGTAACGGTGTTAGCATGGGAAGGGTGAACCATTGAGATAAATTCAAAAGACTCTTCTTGAGGGTATAAATTTGACCCCCTTTTAGAGTTTAGAAAGAAATAAAGTTAACATGTTGAAGTGGAGAGGGTTGATATTAAAAGGATAATTTATTTTGGAGTTGAGAGGGTATTTGATAATGTTCATGTGGGTGTAAGTGGGGTTAGGGGTTAGGAACCCTTATCCAAGTTTGAATTTCGGATGGGTCCTTAAATAGGCCTTTAAAGAGGATTGTTGGTCAATTTCCTTGGTTGGGATGCAAAAAGAAACCCCCTAGGGTCTATACCATAGTGGTAGGGGTCAAGTGGGCATATAATAGTGCCCCAAGGACATGATTTGACCCCTGAAAAGTCCTCATAATGGAAAGTAACGAGTTTTAAAGAAAGGATGGGATGGAAAGATGGAGGGGTTGTCCAAGTGCATGTTTCCTCTTTAATAGAGAAAAGACTCTAATTGATGGAGGTAGGTACACTCCACACTTCCCCATCCAAAAAGGTTGCAAGTTGAAAATCCTATATATCTTGGAGAGGAAGGAAGAGGAGGGTGTTACCCACTTCTCTCCTTGGAGAACTTGAGTGGAGATGGTTGAAAGAATGAGAAGAGAGGAGTCCTTTTTGAAGAGATAGTGATCAAGATGGCTTGGATTGGAGAGGAAAAATGGATACAAAAACTTAGTTCCTTCTTCTAAAATAAAACAGATAAGTTCTTCTTATTTCTATTTACCTTTGTTTATTGATTGTAAGGAGGTAACATAGTGTAGGGATTATGGTTAAAAATAGAAGTAGAGAACCTAGATGTATGAAAATGGTGCTATGTTAGTTTTATCCTTTTTGTAATATGAGAATAGACTCCATTTATCATGATGGAGCTTCAATAATTCCTTGCTCGGGGGTATGGCTAGAGTCCATGAGGCTCCATGATGCCATTACGGTAGGGTGGAGAGCAAGCTTTTTCCCTTTGGCATGCATTCTTATAAAATTTTAAATATGAAAATGTTGGAATTTATATCTTAATGCCTCCTCTTGAAACCTCTTGGTTATAAAATGAAAGGATTTGGTGATTGTTGATAATGACAAATGATAAGTTTTGGATTTATACTTAAAAGAGAGTTTTTTTTTGTGTTTTCAAGAAAGGGTATAATGAATTGTGTCAAAAAACAAGGAGAAAGAAGGATGTAATAGAGAAACTTTTATCATTGGTATATGCTAATCATTCAAAATAATGTTTACTCTCTTTTAAAAAAATGTGGTAGTCAAGAGCTCTTTGAATGCTTAGCTAATAATTTCTTGTACTCACATAAAAAAATACTGTGTTCCATTAGATTAGCAAGGAAGGGGAAAGATTGTAACCGTAAAGTTTGACAATGAATGAAAAGTTTAATGTTTACTTTATTAGCATTTCTTTGTAGTAGGATTAAGGATTAAGAATTAAAGAGAAGAAATATATACAAAGGCATGAAAATCATAATATACGTTATCTTACTGAAGATAGTCTCTAATAGGGAAGATCTCTGCATGAGACTGTTCAAACTTCTTCAGACTGCACCTCTGTGTCTGAACATGCAGAGGTTTTAAGAGAAATTCATCCAAACCATGACATAACCCATATAAAATGAACTTGGTTCAGCATAAAATAAATAATAATAATAATAATACTAAATCAGTCACTCGAAGCAAGTGAAAATGGTCTACGATGCATGCACAAAATTTCTAATACTTATCCAACCCAAAACCCCCCATCTCTAAGTGATTCCATGCAAGAAAATGGAAGTTACTGTCATTTCTAAGTAACAGTAAGGTAACTGTCAAATATGTAAATAACCCACAGCGTTAGGGGGAAGTAACGAGCCTTTCTAGGTAGAATCCTAAATCATATTTTAAAGTACAATCTAACAAAGATATCCATATTAACAAGATAAGTGAGATTCACTTTGATGCCATTCCAATGTGGATGCAGCAGGTTTAGAAAATTAAGGATGCATGGATTTAATAGCACATAAGCAAATCAGTTTTAACGGGACTATCAGCTTTCATTTATATATAAAAATAATGAAAAGAAAAGAAAAAAAAAAACACACTTAGAGCATTGCCCTCCCTCAGTCACACAACCCGCTCTCAGCAGCAAGCCAAATGTATGTTGTTATTACGCAGCAGTGACATAAATGGTTACAAATTATAATTCAAAAAAAAGAAAAAAGAAAAAAAAAATTATCCAGCAATATTTTGGTTAACAGTTATAAATTTTGTCAAACATTAAACCAAAAGAAAGATATAAATATTTAAATGCAAACCCATTAAACTGCAGATCAGTTATGTGGATACTTGTGCAACGGTTATGAAACAAAACAAGAATATATGTATGCAGCCATGCAAAAAAAAAAGGAAGGTAAAGAAACCCAAGACCCAGCATAGATGCAGAAAAGATTGAATTAGGAAGAAAATGTGAAAATTGGATACTCAAAACAAACTGCAGAATATATGGGATAATCATGTCATAAGGTTTCTATGTTTTAAACCATTCCTTTTATGGTTCTGTGCTCTCAGATTTTCTTAGACTATTCTGCACTTGGATCCACCGTATCTGTAAGCCTTGAATAACACTTGCTTATTGACGCTGTAACTCCATAGTCTTTCTTGCTTTGAACTAACAATACTTGTTCCTAGTTACACTGATCTCCTTGGCTGTTAGATGACCATCTGGGCATAACGATTCGACCCCAATACTCTGCAAACTTGTATGATAATTAAGAGGGGTTGTTGTATAATAATACGAAGTCGTGGAGCTTGTATTTTAAAACCATTATCAGTTTTCCCTATTGGACTTAATTGGTGGCATTTATTATGTCAGAAATTTAAGCGTAGACTTCTCTAGCGAATGGACCAGATGAAGTGTACAATAGTCGTATACCTAACCATGTATATTCACTGCCGAAATAATTTAAGCCTCTGACAATACGCAGCGCCATAAGTAAACATCATCTTGAGTAGAAAATAGCCTGTCGATATCAACAATAATGGTGACTGACAGAGATCTTAAACAATAATATCACTGGCACTTTTAAGTGTATTTGTTTGACCCAACTTATATAAAATTTTGAAGTAAGTTGTTTGCCATTAATTCTTAGCGGGAACTCCCATGCATTCGTAACATAGTCATATATTAAAATATGAATGATAATGATCAAATGAATACATACGCTTTGTTTAGAGGTAAAGGAGATATCTGACATCATTTAGTTAGGCCAGCCAGATCTTTCATTATTTCTAATTTTATAAATCTACATTGATATCAGAGGGTATTAGGTTTATGCCAGCATTGCTGATAGAAGTTGGTGTCCAGCATTGATTATAAGTATGGTGTATTCCTCTCGAGCGCAATGCCTTGATTGGTTCTTTAAATAAATTTTGTTCACCATATAAAAAAACAAAAAAATAAATAAACCAGTCATTAGATATCAGAGAGATCGCTCCCCATCTTTGTCACTCACATTGTTTCAGATCCGCAAATACAAAGAAAATTTTACGCCACGCTTATTTTCTCTCCATGTATTCTTGATGGTAGTTTAGGGCTTTAGAAATTCTTTTAGATCACGATATACTTTATTTCCTGTTATTTATTCTTACTACCATAAGAAAACATTCTTTTACCTTTTAATTAAAAGAAATAATCCATTCTACGTAAGAAAGAATAAGATGGGACAAAAGTTTTAAAGAAAAGAGAGGAAACTTAGATTAGTTAAATTATTCCTTAAAACAAGATTTTTAAATGTTTTCTTTCTTCTTTTATATGGGTATGGGTTAAAGGGTAAGAACCAATACTCCTTATTTTATATTTTATAAAATTTGGTGCTATTCCATTATGGGATATAAATATTATATATAGATTTATAATATGAGATTTAAACAAATATTTGTTATGTATTGTGTTTATAATTATATGATAAATAGTATAATTATTATTATTTTACATAAGATTTAGAGAATTAAGAAAATAGCATATTTTTTTTATTGATTAAGATAATGATGTTGTTTTTATAAAGAATTAATAATTAGAATTGTTAATATTCATAATAAACAATAATATATCAAGAGAAATTAGGGTACAGTGTTTTGGGAATTTTTATCATATTGTATGGTTAATATTAATAAGAAAATAAATAAGGATTATAGTATTTATAGTACCAATTGCACGAGTTTTGTTATTAATATTATCATAGGATTTTGATATTAAGATTAGCGTCCTAAAATTTGATATTAAATTAATATAGGAGTATACCAAAATAAATCTCAAGGTTGTAGTTATGTTGGAAGTGTAATAGTTTAAATGTTATCTTATCATAATGACAAAAAAAAAATGTTAGTGGTATTATTGCGCTTAATAATAATACCATGTTTTTGGTCACCAAGGTTGGACTATTGAATTGGTTGTTAATAAGCAATAATATTATCATGGTGGTAGAAACGTCAATGAGAGTTTAGAAATATTGTTTAAAAGAGGTCACTGCTTTATTCTTACATTGAGGAGGTCCTCAAATTTGCAAATTACAAATAGCATGATCAATGAGTAACTTGAGAGTAAACCATGAGGTGTTTCATCACCATCTTTGGATGTTAATGACAACATTAGCGTAATAATAATGTTAATGTTGACATGAAGGATAAAATTGGACCGTCTTGATTGTAATTATGTGTAAGTAGGAATATTCTAGGGTTGGTTAAAAGGGATGCTAAGAACTTGAGTACTCATAATTAACTGACTTAAGTTATGATAATGAAGCCTTCTTTTCAAAACATACCTTAATGTTTAAATTACAAAAAAAAAAAAAAAAATGGTTGTGTTTTTGAGTGAAAAATTATGGGCATGACAGAATGTTACCCTCATCTTGATTACACTGTTGGAGTTAAAACTTATTGGTTTTATGATGGAAGGGTTGAACGGGTTGTTGAATTTTGTTATGAATTATCGCGAGATGAGTTATGCCTCATGTGGCTTGGTTTTGAGTTATGTGCTTTATCTGTTGAGTTCAACCCTTGCCTGGTTTTGACTTATGTTAGGGGTCTTAGGGAGAGTGGCTATTCGTGGGGGTCGGCGCCTTAGTTGGAGGAAGGGCTAGGAGATCCCATGAGAGCTATGTGATGACACTCTCCACTAGACACCCTTGTACTTGTTTCTTGTCACCTCTGGATTAGTAAACTTTATGTTGTATCTGATTCTTGTGAATTTGATTTATGGTTGTTATTTAGTTACTTGTTTAATTGATAATGTTGTATTTAATTGTGATGAGTTTCATAGCTTTAACTTGTTATGTGATTCGTGAACATTGATGGTTGTTTCATTGTATGCCTTGAGTTGTATTTGTATTTGTACTATGTTGTTCATGAGTCGATTGGCATTCATGGTCAGGTTCTCTTCCTTGTCACCTTTGAGAACAGGGGGTGAGTTATTTATAATTCACATGGTTGGGTGGAACGTGCTCCTCACCCGTTGGGTTCCCCATCAGCAGTCTATCTTCTCAGCATTTCTACAGTTGGTGTCGCACCAGTGTTCCTTTGTAATTCAGATTTCATTGTATTTATATTATCCCACACGTTTGGGAAATTTGATGTAATTATTAATCAAGAGCTTGTAATGTAATATTAAAATGATAATGTAATAGTTAGGATCAATTGTAACTTGTTAAAAGAGATTCATTATGATTGTGTTATGTGATGTATTAATATTCTCGCTCTTGGTTATTGGATGTATTCTTATTCATGGTTTATAATGTTAATGGATATGTTACTTATCATTATCTTTTACTTTTGTTATTAGTTGTTTTACGAAGTAACCTCGCGTGCCCCAGAGAATGTAACGTTAGGTTGTTAGTGTGCAATGTATATGTAATTAATATGTAAATGTAATTAATGTACAAATGCATGTTTACTTTATGTATTATTTAAAAAAAAATTGCAATGTTTGTTCTCTGGGGTTTGCATGACGGGCATTACAACTTGGTATCAGAGCGCTAGGTTCATATACTGGGCACTCTGGTTTCTTATGAGCCCATTATGTTGTCCTAGTGAATTTGTTAAGTGAAGTTCTTAAGTGATCACGATGATCATGTTGGATTGTGGAAAGGATGTAAAGTTTTGAACCACGTATTGTTGGAAAGTAACTGTACTTGTGGAATTATGTATGTAATTGTACTTCCCTTGTAAATGTGAGAAACCAGTAACTGTGCATCGGTTGAGTGTTGTGAATACCCCGTACTTGCTTTGTGGGCCCATAACCCACAGGTCTTAGGATGGAGATACGATGTACCCATCCATTCTGAATATGTTGTATTTGGTGTGGGATTAACCATACCATTATGTGTGTTTGTATGTTTGTTACCTGATTGAGGGCCAACCCACGTGTGGTTGAAAATCTATACATATAAGAGTAGCCAAAAGCTAGTTTCATGGATTCTTTTCTTTTGGTTCTCTAGTTCCTCAATCTGTGAAGGGGTAGTAGCAGCCACAAAGTTCCTTGGGCGGAGTGTATAGCATACACATATTGCGACGCAGAGTAGTCTTAGCTCAACCGATCCCGAGGAAACATACTCACTACTTCCCCTTATGATGGATCAAGGCACTTGATCCATATGTGCTAGCCTAAACCCCACACTTTTGAGTATAGCAGCATTGGATTGTTAGTTTATGCATGGCTGTCCATAGGGACGTTGACCTAGCATTAGCGAGTCAACCTCGTCTGTATGAGAGGTGAAGCTCGAGTAGCCCCATATTGATATGCTCATATATGTATTGAATACACCGTATCTGCACATGTTCTGACATGATGCAATGAATAAGATGCCACACCCCACTGATGTTCTGACACAGTGCTAGTGATGATGATGTGTTGCTGATGCTAGCGAGATGGGTTCGAGGACATGATGCCACATGCATAGACACGTGAAGGTGCACTTTGAGATTGTGTTATGATAGCCTACTTGTGTGATGAGTGTAATGGGGCCTCACACACTTGTAGAGGGATACTCATGTTTGCTTTCGACAGTGTTTGGGTCGGTTAGCATATGGGTATGTCCTTGCCATGTATACCTCTGGCGATGGCAAGTACCTGTGTGTGCCTTCTCCATGAGGTATCGCTATTCGGGGTGTGTCTACGCATGCCTACTTCTGCGAAGCCATAGACACATTGCCATGCGGCATACGTCAGTGCACGCCTTCTCCAGCTAGCATATGACCATGTCGCGTGATGATGCGAGCCAGGGTGTAGCCGAGGAGCACACTCTGGGTCATGTGGATGGCATGCTCACTCTGCACCACATAAGGGCTATTGTTATAGCCAGACGATGTTCCCTCCTTCCTCGTTTGGTAGCTAGTATCTAGTCACACAGTGTTGTATTGTGCAATTTTGAAGATTGAGGACTTCCTTTATGATTGTTGATGATTTTCAATTGACCTTGAAGGCTGACATTTTGTTTATGTTTGATTGTAATGGTTTAGCCACACTTTGTGACTTATTCTCTCGTAGCTCTCGTGGTTACATTTGATTTAGTGTTGACATTGCACGCATTTCTTGCTTTACTGTTGAAATTGAATCTTATTTGATGTTGTTTTATGACTTTGGTGGCTAAACTAGTTTATCCTTGTTGTTTTTGAGGTCGGCCATGTGTCGTATTGTGATTCCTCTCCAAGGACGTATGAGGCGGACTTGGTGAGTGTATACGGGGAAGTAGACACAAGAAACCTTAAGGATGGGGGTATGTGAGGCTATTTTATAGCTAGGACCCACTACCCACCTATGTGTGATGACTATCTCTTGGAGGCTAACCACCTTGTACAACAAGAGATGGGTCATAGTGGTCTTGTTTGGATGGTCTCGCCATGTGTGTGTGGCCTAACACCATCAAGCCACTGAGTGTGAGGTATGGATTATGTGAGATGGATATTGGCTCTTGGCTCGTGGATTTTGTTTCATGGTTTAGTATGCTGCTTTCTGGCGTCCAGATGGACCCTTGTGTAGCCTCGTTATGTGGTTCCTAGTGATGTGACTGTGTATGTATGTGTTAGAAGAATATTTCTTATATTTTGTGCCTATTGATGTAAAAGAGGGATAACCATGTTGTCTTAAATGTGGGTATATTGTGACTCTATGGTATAAAATAGATTGGATATTATTGAGAATCGTAAATGGAGACTTAAAATATGTGTCTGAAACATGATATGGTGTGTATTTTTGTTAATTTCAAGTAATCATTTGATGTGTTTTCCTTCTATGATATTTTGGAGGTGTTTGTGGTGTAAATGGAAAATTGAGTTAATAGGAGTACTTGCTTTGTTATTAGTGCTGAAACCAAGTATGTTATTGTAAGAGATGTAAGGAATTATAAATAAAATTAGTTAAGAAGATATTATTTTCAAATGTGAAGCCAGATAGTGATTCTACTTGTAATGATTCAGAAAGATGATATACATCAATTATAGATTAGAGAAATTTTGGTACTAATGTGGTTATGTTTCCATTTTGAGCCATGTGACTTCCAGGAGTAAGTCGAGTTTTAGGGGGGAGGATGTAGTACCCCTACATTCTCACCTTGGATGTGCAGGTAGTTTGGCTAAGGAATCGGAAGAGGAAGATGGGACAAGAGCTTCTAATGGTATTTTGTGAGTATGATATTACATTATGATTGCATTTAATTGGTGATGTTTTTTTTATATACATGCAGTATTAGGTGGTGATGCAGTGAATTAGTAATTGTTCATAATGATATGATATAATTTGTTAGTTTAGGGCATGTGCAGGATCATGGTATGCCAAAAAGTGGCAATGGAGGAAAAAATACGTGTTTCTACGACTCAAAAACGCGAAAATGGTGAGTTGACTTTTTGGAGCTGGGGTGACTACCGAGGCAGAGGGAAAACTTAGTTTTATCGGATATCCGATTTGGATCGGATATCCGATTTTGTTCAGTGTATAAACAAATCTCATTCCGACCCAAGCAAAAGGCTAAATCTCATTCCGACACAAGCAAAAGAAATCGGATATCCGATTCAAATCGGATATCCGATTTTGGTCAACTGTATATATAAAAAAAAGCCGCGACCAAAACTCATTCATTTTTATTTTCGGCTCATCGGCGGGGGGCGCATAGTGGAGAGCGAAATCCGATATCCGATTTGGAATCCACCTCTATCAGGTAAAATTTTTAATTTTTAATCAAATTTTCAATTAGATTTGTTTATTTTTAATTGATTTTTTTCAAAATATTGTTTTTTGGTAGAAAAAACTAGGGTTTTTTGGTAGATTTGCAAAAAAACATAAAAAATTGAAGAAAAATAGTAAGAAACTACTTTTTTTTAAAATGTAATGGCATTTCCATAGCATACAAACATTGAGAGCAAATAAAATACAGAGTTCAATCCATGAATTATAGAAAATAGATTTTTGTTGGTTATATTCATATCGCTGATTACATTGCACAAAACATACTACAACTGCATAAATATCAAATGGTGACAGTTGTCGATGCTACCACATTTTTCATACATGTCTACCAAAGCATTTTATCAAACAGCTTCACTCACCTTTGCTGGGCAGAAGGTAAAACCCTCTAAAACACTGGCTATGAACAAGCTATGGATGCTTGAAAA
>VDFB02190744.1:0-41835 GCA_007258455.2 Sequoia sempervirens | reverse complement strand
GTTCTTTTTAGTTGATCAAGAACATTGTAACCACTGGGAATAGATCTTTAGTTAGGTGTGGGCGCTCTATTTCATTGAGATGACCCTGCAATGGTATTTTTTCCACCTCTTGTGATGACTCCACAACTGGCATGGGCTCCTTTGATGGTGATAGTAGCATAGTAGTCATTCAGGGATGTGATGACATGGTCATACACATGATTCACATTCTTGAAGGTAAATTTCCCCTTATCAGTGTTATTGTTCCCTTTACTGTTATGGTTAGGCATCTGATTCGTGTATATTTTGAGGTTTTGATTTCCTATTGGTTGTTCCACATTTATGATTTTTTGATCGATGAGGTCTTGGACTAGGTTCTTTAACCTCATGCAACTGTTAGTGGTGTGCCCTTTGATTTTGTGGAAGTCACAGAGCTTATTTTCATTGTACCACAAAGGTTTAACATCTGGTTATTGGTAGTTCTCATAAGTAGGAGCTTTTATGAGGTTTTCGTTTATTAGTTTCTTCATGATGACTTTGAGTGGTTCCCCAAGGGTGGTGTACTTCCACTTGGGGGAATTCTTCTTTTTATGGGGTGGTCCCCTTCGATCGTTGACATTATTGATCACTTGATTATTTGGATATTGTGTTGTTGTTTTAGCTTGGTGATGGTTTTGATGATGGTTTTGGATTTGTTGTTGTGGTGCGAGTGTGTTTTGCCGAGGGGCATTGATGACAACTTTGGCATCGATGACACCATCGATGGTAACATTTTTTTTCTTTCCCATGTTCACGGTTTTTCATTGTAACTAGTGGATGGGCAATTTTTCTATTGTTTGGGATATGTAGTTGATCCTCTAAGTTGTGTCATAAGGGATCGTTCGATGCTAAGCGCCTTGGAAATCAATTGGTCATATGTGGTGATACCTTGGACTTTGAGATGGAATGCCAAGGCTCCATCGAGGTTGGATATGATAGTGCACACTTGTTGTTCCTCAAGAATGACCCATTTGCTCCGATTGGCCTTGGATCGCCATCATTGTAGGAATAAAGCAAATGATTCATTCTTACCTTTTTTTAGAGCCGATAGTTCCTCTAGACTGACATCCATAGTGATATTTCATGCGTAGTTTTTGATGAATACGTCTATGATTTCTTGAAATGTCTTAATCCCTTGAGGTAGGCGAGAGAACCATTCCATGGTGTGGCCAGCCAAACTTCTAGGAAACAACCACATTAGATAGGTATCATCATATGCAACTTCCATGCAATGAACCTGGAATTCCCTAATGTGATCTTCATGGTTGCCCATCCCACGGTATTTATCGAATTTGGGGATCTAAAATCCCTTTGGGAATGGTTTCATTGTCGGGCTCCTATCGAATGGATAAGGGCACAAGTTGCTAGGGATTTTCATGGCTCGCCATGATTGAAGGTCTAGCACTTGTTGCAGATCAGAGGGTGGGATGAAAGTGTTCTAAGGTGGTTCAACTATTGGTGGGATTGGTGGATTGGTTGGTATGTTGATAGATGGTGTTTACATATTCTAATGAGCCAAGTATGTTTGCAATTGTTGTTGTACCAACAATGCTTGTTGTTGGTCCTATTGCTACTGTGCTTTTTGTTGTACCAACAATTCTTATTGTTGGGTGGCTAATCAAGCTGTTTCTTGTTGTTCTTGGTATTGTTTTAGCACTTGTTAATATGCTTGGTGTTGAGCCACTTGTTGTTGTGCAAGATATTATGCTTGTGCTTGTTCTTGTGCTTCAGCTTGTTGTGCTTGGTATTGAGCTTGGGCTTGAGCTTGGGCTTGAGCTTGAGCCTGTGCTTGGACCTGAGCAGAAGCTTGTGCAATTTGTGTGGCTTGAGCGGCTTGTGCAGCCTACGCTGCTTGAGCAGTTTGTTGTTGTTGTAATAAAGCTTAGACTTGTGCAGCCTATTGTGCTTGTAGCGCTTTCTATGTAGCTTGAGTGGCTTGAGCAGCTTGGGCAGCTTGTTGAGTGGCTAGCTATGTGATGTCGGTTTTGAATTTTTTGTAATGCTTTCTTATAAGCAGCCTGCTGAGTAGCTTGCAATGCAATATTGTTTTGGCTTGATGTATTTGAGATTGGTGGTGGTGGTGGTGGAGGTGGATTTGGAATGGTGCTTGTTGTGGTGATGAGAGGAATCGTTGTGGTAATGGTTGGTGTTTGAGTGGTAGATGGTGTGATCGATGTGTTTTGTCCTTGAGAGACCATGTTTTGAGGTGTTTGGGGGATGGTTGATGATGTGATGGTGGTGGTTTGCATTATCAGGGTGGTTTCCATTGGTTGTTGCAATATCGATGACAAGCTTTAAGGATTTGATATGGTACTTTGATTGATGCTCGGTGGGTTGATCTAATTTTGTTGATTGATACTTGGTAAAGGGGGCATTTCTAAACCAAGAGGTGATGTGGATATTGATGAAAATGGTGGAAGTGGTGGAAATGTAAGTGGAAAACTCCCTTGGGGGAATGATGAAGATGTAGTGTCAAAGATGCCCCTTGGTCCAAATATATCATTCTCTCCTTGTGAGGTTATGGGGAGAGATGTTTGGGGTGTTGCACGAAATGATGATGATGGGTCATTTAGATTGTGAAAGGTGAGAGGGAAATATGGATGTGATGGGTTTTGAGGTACGGATTGTCCCAAGATGGTATTTGCATCCAAATCTTGATTTTTTACAAGGGGATGTTTTTGTAAAGCATTGAGAAATGTGCTTCCCTTGTTAACAATGGGTTGAGTTGGAGCAATAGATGATGTGATTTGGGGAATGTTTTGAGTGATGCTTTGAAATGGAGATGTAGATGAAATGGGGATGGTGGATGAGATTGGGCGCATGACCCCAAAAGATGGCTCCACAATAGTGCTCAGATCAAAATAGGAGGGGATTTTAGCCCCTTACTTTGCTAATTCGAGCATGTATAGTGATGGACTGAGTCTCATCATGATATTGATAATTTTATGATTCTCCAGATTTTGAACCATTTCAGTGATTTCCTCATGTGACATTCCAAAGGGGTTGTTGGTAAGATCCTCCACTTGAACTTCTTCTTGTTGATTTGATGATGAAGGAAAGTTAGTTAAAGGGTTGCTTGATCCAACAGGATTCGTTTCAGAATTTGTTTTGCTTAGATCACTCGAAGTGGATGTTTCTTTGTTGGCTTCCATGTTCCTCTTGTGTTGAGATCTAGTTTGCACCATAAAATAGGGATCAACTTTCAAGAATAATTCTTTGGATTGATCTAACTTTAGGTACAAAAGAGAAATTTTAGGATGTTTTAAGGATCAAAGGTGAAATGAGGGAGATGATGGAAAATATGAATGATGTGGATGTTTGAACTTTTGAGAAATCTTGAGGGGATGCTAGACTTTTAGGACTTTTTGGATGTTTTTTGGATTTGTTTTGGATTTTGATTTTTTGGATTGACCTTGATTTGATTTTTGGTTTTCTTTGATTTTGGATTATGAACAAATAAACCCTAAGATGTTTGGATGATTATCTAGGGGGTATATTTTCTCAAAGGTTGATAATTTAAATGTGTAGGGAGAAGGATGCATCTACCCACACCTATTCAGACAAGATGATAATCTACCTAAGTATATGAAGAAGGACACATCTACATATACCTAGCTAAACAAGATGGTTTGATAATTTGACTAAGCATATGCAAAAGGATGCATCTACACATACCTAGCCAAAGATGATTTGATGTTTTGATTCAAATATTTCAAGGATTTGATGATTTTGATTTTTTTTGCCAAAAAGCCTAGCATGGAGGATAATTTCAAGATTTTTCAACTGTTGATGGTGAGGTGATTTTGGTTTGATGTTCAAGGATGGATGAAGGTTTGATTTTGATCCTATGTTTACCTAAAGAGACACTTGTTTACTAGACCTCAGTTTTGAAGAACATGCTTTTCTCTAGACAAGGTGTTCAAATTCACGGAAAAGATTGGGATTCTGACAATAATAAAATGAGTACAATCTAGGATTGTTCCTTGAGGCTTTCCTGTAAAAATTAAAAAGCATTCTTTGTCTGAATTCGTATAGCATTGAGAGATGCATTTGGTGATCTTTTGGACTAAGATCTTTTACCTTTGGTTTCTTGATGTTGATCTTGCATGAGATCATTGGGGACACATGTGTGGGGTCCAATTGTTTTTAGTCTTTTCTTAATGAATTTGTTTTACCACAAACACTTATTTGATTAGGTTTTCCAAACTAGATGTCCAATGTCAAATTCTTCTTATTCCACAAAATATATCATGTGGAACTTTGATGAAATCAAGGCAAGGGTTACCTATTGTTAACTTTAGCAAGAAAATTGAGATATAATTCAAGTGTTTAGAAACTTCTAAGGATAAAATCCCAAGGGCAAGCAATAATACATGAATTTGGTCAATTGTATTTGCTTCCTAAAGGGTTTGAAGTTTTGATGACAATGTTAAATGTTTGTTTCCAAATGTTTTAGTTAAGCAAAGTGTTTTGTAACCAGAACAAGCACAATCATATGGATATGAAAGACTATATTTGTTAGTCCCCACTTGGACAAGTCAGCTCACAGCTTATTTTTAGTGAATGGTAGATGCTTGACCTTGGCTCCCCCTCCCGCGGCACTCACTTCTCGGGGTAGCCAAGCATCAGTACCCATGAAAATCCCATGGCATACTTTCCATTTCTACTAAAAACCATAAAAGTGTGGGGCAGCTTTAGAACGACCATTCTTGCACCAACAAATAGATAGGGATTTTGGCCTTTCTACAACAAGGGTTTTAATTCAGACTTTTCATTCATAGGAGTTGACCCAACATGGTGAGAGACCATTGATTCCCTTCTCTTCGGAGCCAACCGTGTGATACTGGTGTTTATTCCAATACCCTCATTTATATCCTGACTGGAAATATAGCGGCTTTAGAGTGTTACGGTTGAGTCGTTCCCTTGGGTGAGTAATTTTTCCCAAGGTAGGCCCTCTAGGATTAAACGAAGTGAGCAAACATATGCGTAGCTTGATCAATCTTTGTTGAGAAAAAAATAGAGAATACATGTGATAGGTTTACTCACGCTCACAAGATGTTTTGTTCAATTTTAGTTCCAAAATGAAGTGTGGAGGCAATCACTTTATCCCAACCTAATACCACCAAAAATCCTTTTGATTCTCAAGATCGTCATGAGGCGTGAGAGAAGCGCATATGTATTTTCAATGGTGTTAGTTTGAGTAAGCAATTACAAAAAAAAAGTAGCACATGTTCTTTTTAATCCCATAAAGTAATAATGACTTCTTTTTATAGCACCAAAGGAAATGTGAAAATTTGTCTTGTTCAATTGTTAAATCCAAAAACCAACTCTAGTAAGTTTGTGTCCTAAATTTCATTTTAAGCCCCTTGCAACAAGAAATTAAAGTCCCATTTTTACGGCTTTGTTGTGCAGTTTTTGCACACACGCCCCACTTGGAGTGGGGACCCCCTTTCTTTTTTGTGTCTTTGACATTTGATTTTATTGGATTTATCATTTTGGGGTCTTGACATGTTGGTTTTGCTGGCTTTGCCCTTGCCTTGGGGTTGCGGTTGATTGAAATTGAGTTTTTGGCTAAGTCCGGGTTTTCACCTAGATCCGGGATTTTCCGCCTCTGGCGGATTTTTTCGGCCCTGGTTCCTTGTCCGTCTCTTGCCGGATTCTCCGATGCCGGGTTTTTGCCTAACTTCGAGATTTTCCGGTCCAGTCGGATTTTCCCGGATCCCGTCAAAGTCCCGATCTTCCTGTTTTCCCCGGTTTCTGCATTTCCGCGGAATCCGTGTCTCCGCGCATTCTGGGATTCTCCGAAATTCCACTTGGGGCTCGGGTTCCCGGACTTGTCAGAAACGTCTTTTCGCGCATTAATGGCCGAGGTACCTTGGTTCAGACGGGTATAAGGGCGAATTTAGGGCATTTTCTGATTCATTCCAACTTCGATTGCTTCCTCGTTTTCTGCTCTGGCGATTCAGAACTTGCGTTTGAGCTTTGAGGATTGATCTTAGTTTGTTTGCGCGTGAATTGCTTGAGTGTTGCTGCCAGTATCTCGTGGCTTGGACGTGTTGTCACATGGATTAATTTTCTGAGCTCGATTTCTGCCCGTCTTGGTCCATGGTATGTATTCGTCGCCCTTCCGTTTGCTTGCATGGTGATTTGAGGTTTTCTTGTACTGGGCATTGTTGAATTTTGGGGTCGGCTCGTGTTTGACTTTGGGTTTCGTATTTATTCAGTCAGGATTGATCTGTTTATTATTGAAGCCCATCTCTCGTGCCCCTAAGTTCTGTTTGTTCATTTAATTGCATATTTACATTTTTGACGAAATTCTGGGTCGTGTTGTATGTTTGTTTTGGGTGCGGAATGTGTTACCATGCGAATTTAGGGTTTCCTTGGTGTTTCGGTTAACACGATGATTTGATCTTGTGTTTGAATGACTTTCACCTCGTTTCGTGTCGGCTTCCCCGTTCTGTGAGGATTAGAGGGCTTTTGGGTAAATCCCGAACTGATATTTTAACCCTAAAAGCTTGCTCTGGTTCTAATGGCGGATATGTGGTTGTTCGATTTAGGGCATCATCGTTTTAGTATGAGATCCTTCCTTTGAAGCGCCTTTGAGTGTTGGAACCCTTTGTATATTCAAGTCTGGTGATTGTCGTCGATTTTGGGTTCATTCGAGCTTAGGTATTGAAGATCTTGTGGTCGCCCCGGTTTTGCTACATGTTTTGCCATTTTTCGGGTTTCCGAGGTCGTCGCGGAATTTCCTTTCTCCCGGATTTTCCCGGTTTCCGCTTATTCTGCGGACGAGGTTAGTTCCCGACGTAATTTATACTGTCCGCGAAAATCCGTTCCGCCCGGATTTTTTCGGATTTCCTGTCTGATTGCATTCTTTTGTATATTTCGATGATAGGATTGATGGAATGGTTGTTAATGCCTATTTCTTGATTGCCAAAGAGCAAAATTAATGATTTTCCTTTGATTTCCGAACATATTAATGATTTACATGGCTAATAGTGCTTTGGCAGCAGAAATCCGTCTGGGTCGGATTTCTCCGAAATTCCGCCCCGACGGTATTTTCCCGGTTTACCTGATTTTCTCGGATTATTTGATTTCTCCGGATCTCGGAAGATTGGCAATTGGCATTTGGTTTTAATGGATTTATATGATGCATGCTAACCTTTTGGATTGATATGAGCTTAATAATTGAATTCTAATAATGATTCTTGGATGTGCAGGCCGAATCAAGCAAAGCTGCTGCTGGGAAGTCCAAAGGTGGTGCAGGGGCATCTGCAGTTTCCGAGACAGAAAAATTGAGATTGGACATGAAGAGTCAGGTCCCAGAGAGTAAGATATCTTCTGTGTGGGCAGATGTGTCCGATACAAACGTTGGTGCCTGGCGTTACGAAGAATTCAAACAGAGAACAGCTGAGAAGGACCAATCGGCATTGAGGCAAGGGATGATGAACTCAGGGTTGGTACACGTGGCAGGGTTCCCTCCAGCAGTCCAGTGTTACGAGCTGATTTTGGAGTGTGCTAGGCAGTACGCCTTTGACACACAGATGGTAGTTAGCACTGAGGGACGGGTGTTGGCAAACTTCAGTCCAGCCTCCATTGCCCGAGCTTTCAGCATGCCAGATCTCTCTTCGGTCTGCGCCCTAAACATTGACACTGCTCGCACATATTATGAGAACGAGCCAGTTAAGGCTCAACAGCTTATCAACTCATGGCTTGAGAAGCCCAAATCTCACCACTCCAAATTGCCCAAACAGTTGCACAGGGTGAAGTTCAGGCTAGATATTTATGATGCCATCACATTGTTGAGCAGGGTGGCCGGACTCAAAACTGCCGGGGTATTGGAAAATTGGATGGTCCATGTGATCACCAAGATAGGCCAAGGAACGAATTACCACTGGGCAGGACTTATCAGTGCAGAAATAGATAGGCAGCTGAGGAATGTTTTGGAAGGAAAGAAGTTTACCATGTCCTCCTTTGTTATATATATACTGGCCGTCTCCTATCCCTACAAGGGACTGACTCCGGCAGGAACTATTGGACAGGACATTATCTATGAGGTCTATCCAGAATTGCACCTCGGACACGGAGATTATAGGAGGGCCAATGATGCCTTCACTATGCACATTACCCGGACCCTTCAGAATGCGGAGCACATTAGATTGTCCGATGGGGCTAGGGGGTTGATTAAGAATTACGGGGCCTGGTTCATCCAGTTCCCCACTTTCACTTATCTCCGGATTGATGGATGCCCCGTTGCTCCCTACAGACTGCCCCGGTATCCCACTGATCACATAGTGCTACTGGAGGTCGTAAGGCAAATTTGTGAGTTCGATACGGTGGTGAAGAGGGAGAAACATAAAATTGGTTTTGGAGGTGACTTCCCTCTTGGGATTGGCGTGGATGTGATGTGCCCTTCCATTCAATCAGCTCACACTGTAGGTGAGGAATTGGCCGCCTATGGATTCTCTTTCCATTCAAAGAGAATGAATTTTGACATCACCGGGGGGGCACAGAAAAGGGCTACCCGGGAATACAGGCACAAAGAGGACTTGGAGGACTACTGGGTCAACATCAAGGATGACCTTGATGCACAAAGGAAAAGGTATTCCCGGCTGCCAGTAGAGGCAATTAGACAGTACAATGTGAAGCTGATTCCAGATCAGCTGGAAGATGATGGAAAACTGGTCCAGGACCATGTCTATGAGCCCATCAAGGATAGGTCAGTGGCGGATATTGATTGGAATGAGCCTGAGGTGACAGAGTTGGAAGACTTAATGGCTCCGGTGCTAAAATATACCTTTACTTGGATCAAACATGAGGTCTGGGTGTTGGAAAATGCCAATGTACCCTTCACTTTCGACTTGATGGGGAATCTCAACCCCATGTCCACTTCTGAGGAATCCGGGGAAGAGGACCCCAAAGGAAAAATGGCCAAGGCCTCTCCCTTCAAAATCAAAGTTAGAAGTCCTAAGGGGACTCAACCTGCAGCAAAAAGGAAACCTATCGGCAAACGCAGGTGGAAGACCCTGACTATCAGCAGGTCCTCGGACGAGGAGGAGGCGGAGAAAGCTGAAGAAGAAGATGTTCCCCCACTGCCCAAGAAAGCCAGAACTGCAAGGGTGGCGAAGAAAAAAGGCCAAACGACTTCAGAGGATGAACCCCCAATTGTGGATGTGGAAAGCTCCGGAGGGGAGAAGACCAAAGTATACACTAGAAAATCTAGAACCCCTTCCCCAAAGGATGTTGCACAGCCAAAGGATTCTTCTCCAATATTGCCAGCCACTGAACAGGACAAGCATGTCTCTCCTCCACAGAGTGTAACAGAACCGGAGAATCCGGATGAGCAGGAAATCTCCAGAGAGGCAGAGCCGTTTAAAGAAGGAGCATTATTCAGTGAGGCTGCCGAGCTCGAGGTAAAGACAGAGGAGAGGCACACTTCTCCCTTGGTACAGTACGAGGATTCTCTGGAGAGTGAGAAGGGCTGCGGATCGCCAGAACCGGAGGAAGGCCTGCCTGCTCGAACTCCATCGCCGGTGCTTCCTGAGTTGGGATTTGAGGAGACTGACCAAGGCGAACAACCTCCGGAGAAAGAGGATGACAGGGCAACCGAAGAAGAAGAAGTCGAGGTGACAGTGGCAGAAGAGGAGAAAGCCACAGAGGACCCGGGGAAAACTGACACAGAAGGAATCCGGACAGACCCCGTAGCCCCGGACTGGCTAGAAAAAGAATTAGCAAGGAAGAAACAGGTGATAGTAGAGGACACTCCTCTCGACTGGGATGCAATGTTATCTCAGATTGGAAAAGGGAAAAAGAAGAAGGCTGCCAGGGTAATTTCCTGGATGGAAAGGGATGAAGTGCACAACCGTGTAGTTCACATCGCTACCCCTGTTGCAGATAAAACAAGAGATGAGGTAGCAGGCCAGGATTACAGTGTCCAAACCATTAACCTTGGGCCAGCCTCCCTAGAACAAGACATTGAAGAATTTGAGGGGTCAAGTGTTGTGATTCTGGGTAGATTGAAGAAGGAGACTCAGACGAAGCGAGAACTGAAAAGGGAGAATGAGAGGTTGAGGAAAAGCTTAGAAGAGGTCATGAAACCTCTACAGTCCCTCCATCCGTCCTCCTCTTCTACTACCGGATTTCTTCCGAAGGAAACGATCTCTGGCATAGAGAAGATGAAGGCCTCTACACAAGCTACCACAGACTGGTTGATGAGTGTTCGGACACAAGGAGATGAAGCTATTAAGGAGATCCTGTCTGTTGGAAAGGAGGCAGTCCGAGGAAAAGAGCTGGTGGAAAGCATCCTTTCTCAGGATAAGAATGATGTCGATTCCCTGCTGCAGAAGACAAAGATTATTCTTGGGCATGGCAAGGAACAATTGGGCAAGGATGGAATTCTTCCCTCTACCAGGTTGGATGAACCATGGGAATGGTTCGAGGCATTGCAGATCAGGCAGGGAGGCCTGAAAAAGATACAGAAACGAAGAAAGTCCATTGATACTGACCTCACTGCAATTTATGATGGTTGCATTGCATTTTTTGAAGTAATGACAGGGAGGAATAAGATGGCTCCTAAGTACCTAAGTTTAGATCAATTGAAGGAATGGTGGCATGAGGTTTATGCCCCAGATTCTGATGAGGTTGTTACTGGCCATATGCTTGACGATGCAGCTACATATTTGGCAGTGATAGATAGATACCTGACCAGCAGAAAGGATTGGAAGAGAACCATTGAGCGGTCCAATGAAGGGATTGATTCGATTAAATGCCGGCTCAAAGTTTTGCCATTGCCACCTGTTGCTGAGCTGGAGGGAGTTTTCTCGAGGGTCCAAGGGTCACCAGCGCGGAGAAAAGACAAAGGAAGCAGCGGTTAATGTTTATCTCGAGATTTGTGCTTCCCTATTATCATAGGGCATGCATTGGACCGGACTTCCTTGGGGACTGTGCCTTGGCCGACTTGGATGATGGCATTAAATGTGTGCCTTAGTTTGTTTCCTTGGCTGACCTGTTTTGGCAGTTTTTATTATTTTGGTAAAAATGTTTGGCTGGGCCGACATGTTTTGAAAAAGTAAATTCGATAAATAGGCATTCTTGCCTTATTGTAAGGGTTCAGTTCAGAAGATTTTGATAGTAGATATTAGCAAGAGCAATAGTTAGAGTTTTAGAATTTCTTGAAGCAGATATCATATTCAGAACAGTTGAATTGTTGCAGCATTTGATGATTAATACAATTGAAGGCATTGTGGTTTTCCTGGTGAAATCCTTTGTGTTATCTCATCTCGCATGTTTCTTTTGTTCTATCTTTTACATTGCTTTAAGATCTAGGGTTTAATATTCAGAAATAAATTAGTTTAGTTGGATAAATGGTGTATGTGATTTCATATTTGGAATGTCGGTAGCTATCTTTGGTCTATACTCCCAGTAACTATCTGATTGTAGTAGGCTGGTGAAGTCAACCTGGACCATATATTCGAATGTGCTTAAGTTCGGTTGTAGATGCAGGTCTATGATTTGAAAATCTGTATTCCTCAGAAGATTGCACTGTTTCTGTAAGATTGCTTCGTGGGTCGAACAGGAATTGGTTATTTGAGATAGGTCCATTCCAGATATATGTCATTTGCAGTGCTTGTCCTTTCGGTAATTTAGATTTTATCACCTTCCTTGCATCCCTGTCTTTTGCAATTTCTTTATTATTCGGTTAGACTTAGGATTCAAGATCATCATATTGTCAGATCTGATCAGTTGAAAGGGTTCAGTTTGTTTGTAGTAAGGTCCGATTGTGATTACCAGCAATTTCACATTTCATCTGAGTTGTTTTATGCATTGTTATGACCTAACACCCGAGAGACCTTGGGGTGATTTTCAGTAGTTTATTATTGGAAATAACCTTTCAAGAGAGATAGAATATTGCATTATGTCTGAGTTGTTGCTGTGCAGAAAACACCATCAACCATGACCCAAAATGAATTTAGTATGTCCTAAGCATGAGAGATAACAATTCTTCTTTTAAGAAGATGAAAATCCTCCAAAAGTGTTAAACAAACACTAGAGTATTCAAAAACACTTGGTATAATGAAATGGTGATACTATCATGCCTCTTTGCTCCTTCACCTTTGCTCAAGTCAACCTACAAGAAAACCTATCAAACCTGCAAAACATAGATCAAGAAAGAAAATAATACCACTAATGATCAGAAATGAAAAAGGCACATGTCATAAAAAACTAAACTTCACTTTTTACTTTCTTCCAACGGTGCAACCTATGAAGGTGTCATAGTTTGAAGCCCTCCAACGGTGCTATATGGTGCTGCTTGTCAGTCAGCATCGTTCTATGGTAGGGATAGAAAGCATGAAGGTGTCGTTGTTTGAGCCAGTGGTGGAGTTTGTAATTTAAAAAGATTCCAGCGGGCGCAAAAGACTCAACGACAGAGTTTGTAAATTTGAATCTCAAGCGGGAAATAGATATTGTCAGATTTTGGATTTTGTAGCGGTGCGATATAGCGACGTTGGAGTCCCAATAGTCCTAAACTGCGATGCTAAGTTGCCAGCAATGGAGTTCCTTGTAGAGACACAAAAAAATGAAAAAGCATGGAATTTGGTGAGAAAAATGTGATTAGAACTTTTGGTAGCCCTCCTTCTAGCGCCAAAATGTGAACCAAGATTCCCAACCTGCACAAACACAAGAGACAAACACTATATTAGATCCAATGCAAGTTAGTATCATGATTCCCCAAGAAATCCATTTGAATTGCAATAGAAAGGAAAATGAAATGAAAAACATAAACAAGCATAAGCCAAAGATATTAAATCATATTCAAATGCAATGCAAACTCTTAATCTCTTGGGGGAGTTGGTGCCAATTTGATGTGGAAATTGGCCCTTTCCCAACTCCTATGCAAGCTTTGTTGATTGGTGATGAAGAGTGATCCACTTTGTTGATGATTGATGTGTCCTCCAAGATAAAAATATGCATAACCTAGCTATAAAACTCAATAATATGGATGAAGATTGCTATAAATTTGAGTATAGTAAGTTTACTCAAGTTGTGGATGCTAAAATGAGGAATGAGACCTCTTATTTATAGATTGACAAGTTGGAGAAATGCCCAAAATGAAGCAATGTGGGAATAAAATTCAACCAATGGCAAGGTTCCACTTGTCAAGATGAGAATGGATGAGGGATGTGCACATTTTGATGAATTTTCCATAAAATGCAATTAGGTGATATTTGAAAATGGTGAAAATATGTAAGAGGTAAAATAAATTCCTTAAATGCCACTTGGCTCAATGCACAAGGACATGTAAGATTTTTCATGAGAGCTTGACTGCTAGAAGGTGCTCCTTAAGAGCTTTTGGAGTGAGATGCCTAAGTCTAAAATGAGGACATGTAGACATTGGCTTAGGGATCCTATGTTTTCATGAGATCATGTGGAAATAGTTTAAGTTTAGACTTCTTGCCATCGCGGGTGGTGGTAATAGGGTCCTTCCAGCCTCAATATTAGCATGTTCCTCTTCTTCGTCTAGAATGGTTGTTGCATTTCTCCACTATGTGTTTGTTTCCTTGTTTTCAAGAGTGAAGGTTCTCAAACTGCTAATGCGATCTGTTTGTTCACCATTTATGAGTTCAAATTTTGGCTAAATTATAGCACAGAGAATCAGGTTGTTCAACAAGAGCAATCAATCTCCAAATAGTCATGTGGGGTTCATTTTTCAATTTATCTTTGCTTAAGTGAATTGATTTTACCACAAACACTTGTCTTTGATTATGTTTCCAAACTAAATGTTTATGTCAAAAACATCATAACTTTCACAATGTCCATTTTTTGAAAATCATGAGGTTAAAGCCATAATTGCCTATGGTGTCTTTGGGAGAAATATGGGTTTGAGATTAATGTCAAGACATTTAGAAATTGCTAAGGATATATCCTTAGGATAAGCAATAATATCAAGGCTAACTCAAGAAGTCCATATTTGAGCCAAAGTGTTTGAAATTTTGAGGATGATAGTGAATGCTTGTTTTTGGATCCTTTTGAAACCAAGCAAAGTGTTAAACTAACTCACAATCATTTACAACCCTAGGATAGAAATGGTTACATTTTTTGAGTCCCCACTAGGATTTCTCCAAACACTAGACAATATGAACAATTAGAGATTTGGCGACACTGGCTCCCCTCCATGGCACACACTTCTCGAGACACCAAATCTCAAAATCCTTAAAATCTAAAGATTAAAAGGAATTTTTCTTTTTCTACAATTGAATAGTACAAATGTGGAGTGGCTTCAGAACGACCATTCTTGTACCAACAAATATTTTTAGGATTTTGGTATGCTAAACAAATTGGTTGTAGTAAGGGTAATCAGGGACATGGAACTTTGCGAGTGTCCAGGAAGCCACTAAAATCTTTGATCAATCCTACTAGGGGATCTTATACTTTTTACAGTAGTACCCCATTCTGAAAGATATTGTATGGCTAAGGCCTACATACCATGAGGACTTGAATGTTTAGTCTTATCCATTTATACACCAGCCTAAGTCAAAAACTAGTTGGAGTCACCTTCGAATTGGTCTTAGGCAAGCCCCTCCAAAGATAAAAAAAAGTGAGGGATTACACTTGTAGTTCGACCACCCCGTTCACGTAAAGTGCAAGGAGGGAGCACACACAATGTCTCTTTCTCACACTAGCATGACTGTTCAATTTTAAACCCAACTGAAAGATGTGGGTGATTTTGCAAAGTGTTAGACAATGTTTTTTGTTTCTCAAGGTCACCAAATGGCACGAGATAATTGCATACGCATTCACCAACAACATTGGAAATCACAAAACATAGCAAACAGTTGTCAAATTTTTACCTTTCAAAGCAATGATGAGTTCATTTTAAGCACCAATTGAAAGATGAAGTTTTCCTTGTTCAATTTTAAGCCCAATTGAAAGATGTGATGTGAGGGTTCAACTTTATACAACTTTGAGTGTTCATTTTAAACCAAATTGAACTCTAGTGTGTTTCCTAAAGAAGAAAGTAGAAAGCATGAAATTAGGTTATAATTTCCCCAAAGCATCAATCACTTGTTTCAATTATAGAATTTTGAGATAGAAAAGAATTTCTTCACTTTTGCTCCATGTCCTTAAAACCTACAAAACCCTATTAGTCTAACAACCAAAACACAGTCAGGCATGCATTAGTGATCAGATAAACTAAAGAAATTAAGTCACATGTCAAAAAAACAAACATAAAATTTCTTACCCTATCAGGGCGTCATTGAATATGATAGTGTGGTAGTTTGAAATTTGGGCATCGCTCTGTAGCAAGACTAGTGAGCATGATTGCATCGTTATTTTGACAGGCATTGTTGCTAATGATGGCATCATGACTTGGAATTTGAAAAAGTGTCAGACTGGTGAGTTTAAGCATCATTGTTTAAACAATTCGATACATCTAGATTAAATATGTCACCATATTTAAATCTGTGTCTGTGTTTTAAATTGACAAGGCATTGGTATATGGCGATGCTATTGAAATAGCATTGCTACAACCTACAAAATAGCATAAAAATTGAATTTGAGCTAAAAAAAATGGTGAGATTATTATTTTTCCCTCCTTCTAGCGCCAGAATGTGATGCGAAAATATCAGTATTGGCTGAATTACACTTGATCCATGAAGAATTGAAGTATAACGGAGCCACTAATACTCAAATCTCAACAAGATCATTCAAATGAAATTGAAATTAAACATTTTATCAAAACCTAACATACTAAATTATGAAAGCTTTCAAAACATCTAATCTAGTCCATCTAAAACTTATCCTATTGTGGAATTGGTATCGTGTTGATGTAGAAAGATGACCCTTTCCCAATCTCGTGATTAGTGAGCCTATTTCAGTCGATTCTATAGAAGAGAATCGATGAAACCATTGTGATTGATGTATGAAAACCTAGATTATGCTAAAAATGAGCATGATGCAAGCTAAGTTACCATGATTTTATGCTACAAATGATCTAATTATGCTATTGCTAAGCTAATCTAAGCTAAAATTATGTTAAAAGATGAAAACCCTAATTCATATTAAAACTAAGATGGATGCATGGAAGCAATTAATGGATGCTCTAAGCTATTATGCAATGAAAATGACATAAAACAAGCTAACAAGTGAGTAAATTGAGAGTATGGATGCAAGTGAATTCAATAGCATAAGTTGAAATTGAAAGATGGATCCATTTGCCTCCAAATAGTGACCTATTTATAGGAGAGCAAATGAGGAATGAATGGTTGAGATCAAAAAGCTTAATCAACGGTCTAAGATGAAGGGGATGAGAGGCATGGATCACAGATTCTCATCAATGGATGAGAATGCATGATGAGATTTTAATCAAAGGCTCACACTTGCCTCAAACAAAGACACTTTTGACCTTCTCACATAGGTCAAAGGTAACTTACTCAAGAGGTTGAAGGTTTAGCTTGTTCAAGAATCCAAGTGAGTTGATTGGAGGAGAGAGAATATTCCTTTAGGTGAGGAAAAAAGGTAATTTACAAATTAAAACAGTTTTTAATTGTGAAAAAAAGAGGATAATGAATATCCCATGAGAATATTCCCTTTGCTTAGAGGAAAATTAGTTTAATTGCTAATTAAACAAGATTTAATTTATGCAATTAGGGGATTATGAGAATTAAAGAGATATTTATTAAATTAGATGAGTTAATAAATAGGGGAGGGGTGAAATGATATTTAATTAGATAACTTAGGGTTATTTAATTAAATAAGATGGCTTAGGAGATTAAATTAAATATTTTGATTTACTTAATTTAATTAGATGAAGTGTTAGAGCGAAAAGGGATGAATTAACCCGATTGAATTAATTAGGTTAATGGATGAAAATGATGCAATTAATTAATTAGCTAGGCTAATCAAATTAATTAAGTGAAAAGAGGATGGGTTAAAGAGGAAATGATATTAGTAAATCTGATTTAAATGTATGATATTGATTAGGACATTTTTTCAGTGTCTACAAAATGAGTGTTCTTAATTAGTTGGCTTTGATCTTTTTGTTTCTTTATTTGCAATCTGAATTAGTTTGCTATTATATTATTTTGTTTTGGATCTTTTTTAATTAGAAGTTGTTGCCTTATTTTACATTAATTAGTTTTAATATATTAAATAATATTATATCAATTAGTATTAATTAGATTATATTAATTAATATAATTTAATTAATTTAATTTTTTATTTTAATACTTTAATTTTGATTGCTTTTTAGATTGTTTATTTCTTGATTATTTCTATATTCTTTTTAATTTCTTTTTGAATTATTAATCTTATTAGTAGGTTTTGATCCTTGTGGTTCTTCAATTGTAATCTTAATTAATAGATTATTATATTAATTTGTTTTGATCTTTTTGATACTATTATAATTAGAAGTAGTGGCCTAATATTTTATTAATTAGTTCTTATTTTTTATTTTATAATCATGTTATTAATTTGTTTAATCAACTCTCTCATCTTGTTTCATTAAGTTTATCTCTTTAGTTCCTTTTTAATATTAATAATGGTTTGTTTTTGATAAAGTAAGCTACACTTTTTAGGTTGTAGTACCCTTTACACAAGGAGCCCAAAGAGCCAAAAAGAGACTAGGACTAAAATTTCATCATTAATTCTGAACTAGAAAGTAGAAGAAACCAAAAATAGCAGAGCAACAGCAAAGAGAACCAACCACCCAATACACAACCCCAACCACTACTTTGCAAGTCCCTCCCACTTCTTAATGAGAAAATTCAAGACATCATCACCCACCCATTTAGGTCCCTCTCCTCCAATATTCTTCTCCACTTCCTCTTTGAGTACCTTGGATAGAGTGACAGTGGACCTTTGGATGATTTTTATCGTGAAGCACGTCAGCCAAGTAAACTTCTATTCAAGTTTGTCAACTAGGTCCTACAGTTTGTTGAAATCCTCATCCTTTCCATTATCCCCCTTAGTCACCTCCTCCTCCCTAGCCCTATGGTTTGAAGACTCAGTGTTAAAGTCCTCTTTTATCATTTTTTTCAATTATGGGAAGTGGTTGGGGCCTTCGATAAACTCTTCTAACTCCTCAATAGTATCCTACCACTTACATGTCCTATTGCCATCAGTCTGCTCTGAGTTGCTAGATATTTCATCAACAGGCACCTTTTTTTTTTTTCCAATCTATGAGACCATCTAACATTGGTTTTCTTCATCTCAATATCCACACTCGTTGCCACAACAATATCACCTTTAGAATCTATTTCCACAAGGATCCCTCCCTCATTGTCTATGTTCGACATCTCCACATGACACTAGTTGTCCTTTTTTCTCCTTTGTCTTAGCCGTCAATTTGTTGTCCTTCTTGGGAAAGGAATTTTTTAACTCACAAAGCCCGACAGCTGCCTTTGGTAGGCTAAACCCGCACCCCCTTTCTTTTTGGTATGGAGTTTGGATTTGGGGACATCTTTAGGTTCATTTTTCATAGGGAGGTTCTTCCTTTTTGGTTTGACATAAGCAACATGGGAAGGTTTTTTAGGAGAGTGGTCGTAAGGTTCATGCTCTTCAACACATAAAGTGGATATAGGCTTGGGGGGTAGAGAGATAAATGAAAATGGTAGAGCCAAAGTATGAGGCCCTAGTGTAAGGGAAAAGGTGGCAATGTTTCAAGTTCTAAAGATATAGAATCAAGGGTTTCCTTAATCAAGCTTTCCAGAGAGGAAAGTAGATAAAAAGGAAAGCTAATAAGCATTTTCTTCTTAAAATGGTTAAGTAATGGAAAATGGTAGAAATAAAAGACTTTAAATTTCCCCTCTAAATTAACATACCTCATGATAGCTAAACAAACCTAATCCCATGGCTTTAGAAGCTCCACCCTCTTGAACCTATTATGCTTTTTAACATGCTTCTCATTCCCCTTAAAGAAAGCATTGAGTCTCTCTAAATCCTACACCTTGGTGTGCTTCTTGAGTTTTTGGCTGGTGCAGGATAGGCTCGTTACCTTTATGATAACCTCCTCATTAACTCCAAAGGAGATTATGCCAACAATGACTTTTTTATCACTCCAAGAACTAGCGACCTGCATTGATAGCATCACACTGTGATCCATCAGGCTCTCCATAAGGGGTGAAATTCCTCCCTCCATGCAGATGAGCCAAACTATAGGGTCTCTACAAAATTCATCAAGGTTAATTTGGCTCGGTTTGAACCCTATCACCTCCCATCTCTTCACACTGAACAATGCAACTTACCTAAAAAACCAGAGTTAGCAAATTTTCAAATTGGCAATGGGTAACCTTTATCACCCATTTATCACCACCGTCAAACCAATAAGGAGAATTATGCCTAATTAAGGTAGCCAGAGCATCACATGATTCAGTGGTCATTTCCAAGAAAATTATGATCGTGGGGCTATAATAAAAATTTCTTAAGTACAAAAAGCTTAAGTTAAAATCCATTCTAACTTTCATCAAGTAATTATTTTCCAAGAGTCTCAAGATAAATTTGGTCATACACACATTCCTAAAATTATGGCCATGGGGCCATAATAAATCATTTTAAAGAACACCAAATTTAAACTAAGATCGATGATAACCTTGATCAGATAATAAATAGCCAAAAATCCAAAGATATGCTTCACCATATACATGTTTCTAATGTCATGATTTGAATTATGGTACTTTTGAAAAGGCTGCTCATAAATATTTTGAAGAGCCCACCCCTTCTCTGTCATAATTTCAAACCACTACCCAGAATCTTGTCTATTCCTCTCCACGTCATCCTGCTTGTTCCATATCATCAAAGGGCCAAAGGTATAGAGCCACATGTACCCGCCCAGATCAGCAAAGTTGGCTACCATCATTAACAGTACATTTTTTTTCTTCATCAAGGATAAAACCTTGTATATTCATAGGGAGAGACCCAAGTCTTCTCCAACATTTGGATAGGGTCCACAAGGAACCAAGGTTGGACAGAGCATCCGCCACCTAGTTTCCCTAACAAAATATGTGAGTCAAAATCTTCCTTTCAAGTTTAGAAATCAAAAACATTATGTCCAAGAGAATGTCACGGATACTCCACCCATGAAAAAGACCATGATTAATAGATCAATCACCATCTTGAAGTCACCTTCAATATGTAGTTCTTTTATACCCAAAGTGACAACAGTTTCAATGCCCTTAAGTAGCGCTCTAGCCTTCGTTGTCATGGAAGTCTGAATACCAATACCACTAGCATAACCAGCCACTAAATTTCCCTTAGAGTCTCTAATAATTCCTCTAAAGCTAGTCATCCTTGGGTTTCCCTTTTTTTCCCCATCGAAATTAAGTTTATTCCAACCAATATATGGGGGTTTTCAAACCGTGTTCATTCTTGCCAGAGATTTAGAGTTATCATAGAGTTGGACTCTAGATTTTTATTCCATAATTTTTCCATTTTGATCTCCCACATAGTAGGCACTTTTTCAAAGGGTTTCCATTCGTATAAGGAGACATTCTCAGTAACAAGCTTGAAACCAATGCCAAAGACCTCCTTAGGGATTTTCTCAATATCTCTGAAGATTTGATTGTTCCTCTCCTTCCATAAACACTAGCAAAGGATGGGAGGAATTTGACACCATATTTCACTAAGGAGAGGATGGTGGAATGGTCCTAACCAGCTTTCAATAAAACTCTTGATATCACAATTCATGGTCCAATGAATCCCCAATTTACCAAAATCCAAGTCCCAAGCTTTGGTAGCAAACAAGCAGTGGAGTAATAGAAGGCCAACTACTCCTAATTATTCTTGCATAACATGCATCTATTTGGGATTTGAAATCCCCTTTTCCTTAAGTTATCCACCAGAAAAAGTTAATTTTTTTGTTATTGCGACAGGTTATCCACCAGAAAAGTTAATATTTGGTGTTATATTCCTATTCCAGACCTATTTCCAAAGTCTATTCATATTCCCCTGTTTTGATAGAAAATAGTAAGCTGACTAAACATAGAGGTTTTCATTATGTTCCTTCACCCAATAAAAATCATCCTCCATATTTCAGATAGGGATTCTGGTTAGGGAAAGAATGTCCTATTGGGACCTAGCCAAAATCCTTAATTCTAGTGATAGGGGGCAAAACAAATCTATCATTTTCCACTTCTAGAACCTTAGAGACCACAAAGATGGTCTCTAACATTCCTGTTGAAATACAATCTTGTAGGCCTCATCAAATTCTTGAACTCAGATTGTGAAAGCAGCATATCAGTTAGCCATGGATACTCCCAAAACCTAATGCAGCTTTCATCCCCTAACTTCCATCTTAGACCAGAGTCTAATAGCTTATTCACCTTGAATATGTTATTCCAAACCAAAGACCCATTGGGGTGTTCATTCAAGAGGCATATGACAAGGGGAAGTTGCTAAGGTACTTAGCATTCATAAGCCTACACCAGTCCTTCTTGTTCCTTTGTTGATCCCAACCAACCTTAGCAAGCAAAGCTTTGTTGGTGGGATAGATTTTCCTTATACCAAGCCCCCCCTTGATTTAGGATGGAATACCTTGTCCCAACTAATCAGTGCCAACATTTTTTTCTCCTCTATGCCAAACCAGAGGAAGTTCCTTTGGATTTTCTCAAGTTTCTCTACTATATATCTAGGAATTTTGAATATAGAAAGGAAATAGACTAGGATCCCTTGGTGGATAGTAGTAAGGAGTTGTAGCTTACCAGCATGACTAAGGATTTTTCCTTTCCATCCAACCAACTTCTGTTGAACTCTCTCAAGGATAGAATTCTAGAAGGTGGGAGTAACTTCTTTAACATTGAACAAAAGACCCAAGTACATTGAAGGAAGGCTGCACTCACACAACCCAGAACATTCGTCACCCTTTCCTACAAAATAGGAGTGTTTTTAAAGAAATAAATCATGCTCTTGTTGTAATTTATACACCAGTTCAAGCAAGCAACATAATTGTTAAGGCAATTTTTCCATTTCCTTGCTTCCACAACTAATGCTTTCTTGAATAAGATGGTATCATCCACAAATTGTTGAATGGCATCTAGTTCCAGAGTGGTGGCAGGTTTAACTCCCTTGGTGGAGCCCTCCAACAACATTCTATCAACATTCCTACTTAGAAATAGTATCCATTACGAAAAGGTATGGAGATAGAGGGTCTCCTCATCTCATACCTCTCCCCACATTAAAGAACCCATTGGGCACTCCATTGACCAAAACACAACATTTCACAGTTGTAGTGCATTTCAAAATGAGGTTAACCACAATTTGATTGAAGCCAATTTTAGCTAATACTTTGGGCAGAAAACTCCATAGGAATTTGTTGTAAGCTTTTGAGATGTCAAGCTTAAAAGTAATACTATCATTGTTACATTTTTCCATAGAGTGCAATATTTCGTTAGTAGCGATAGCAACATCCATGATATGATGGCCCAATACAAAGATTTTTTGGCTAGGACTAATTATTTTCTCCAGGTAAGGTTTTAGGCAGTTGACCAAAATTTTGGAGATCTTATAAATGGTGTTACAAAGGCTAATAGGCCAAAAATTAGTCATAGTCTGAGGTTCATCAATTTTGGAAATGAGGGCTAAGAAGGTGTTATTCAACTATTTGACCAGTCTACTAGTCTTGAAAAAATCCTTGGCTACAAGAAATATATCCTCACCAATAATGTCCCAAAATATCTGGAAAAACGATGGGGGGCATCCATCAGGTCTCGGAGCCTTGAAGGAACCCATACCAAAAACAACAAGCTTGACTTCCTCCAGAGTGATAGCTCCTAGAATGTTATCAATATCTTCATAGGATAGAGAGGCAGGAACGAGGTCCAACAGACGGTCTTAAAAATCAAAATTTTGTGCCACAATAGGCCCAACTAAGGCATGTTGAAAATAACCATAGGCCAATAGACCAATCTGAGTAGGGGTAGTAACTTCAACTCCTGACTCATTCCTTATTTTTTTATCTGATTCCTTTTCTGATGTTTGAGGGTTGAAACATGAAAAAAAGAAGTGTTCCTATCACCCTCTTTCAACCATTGAACTTTGGATTTTCACTTTCAGAATATCTTCTCTTTTTTCAATACTTTTTCCCATTCCATGTGTTCATTCATTTCCTAGTGGTAGGCCTAAAGGCTAACATCTCCCTCCATTTTTTTTGGGTTATCTTCCTATTATCAGAGGTCACTCTTTTTTGATGGAGCACATCTCCAAACACCCTCTTGTTCCAGCCTTTTACCATGTTTTTGATATACTTGAGTTTATGGAACACCCTAAACATGGGAGAGCCATGTACCAAGGTATTCCACAAGTCAACAAATTTATTCCTGAATTCTGGATGGGAATTCCACATGATTTGAAATTGAAAGGGAAAAGGAACAATAGCAAAGTGTTCATTCATGACTAGTAGTAGAAAGTTATGGTCTGAGACAATTTGAGGAAAATCTAGAAGATTTAGTTAAGTAAGGTGGTCCAATGAGGAGATAAAATGAATATGTCAAGTATGAATTGGATTAGGCTATCCCCCATATGCCTATTGGTCTAATTGAAATCCTTTACATGTAAGTCAATGTCTACCAACCTCGTGTTACTTAGAAAATAAGCTAAGTCAGTCATATTATCAAAATAGTCAGTCATACCCCCACTCTTTTTTGAGGGGTGTAAAGGAGATTTGAAGTCTCTTGCCATTATAAATTCCCCCCCCTATTATTCTTTATCTAGCCAGTGAGATCCTGCTAGAGGGCTTTCCTTGCATTCCTTATATTGGGGGCATAGATGTTGATCAAAAACCAAGAAAAATTAGATTGATAGAATTGGATCCCCACATTATTCTTGCATTGGAATATTTCAATACCAATAAGTTGATTAGGATCCCACATCATAGACAACCCACCCAAACCTCCATCTGCATCACTATAGGAATAATGTGCATTCAATCAAATATACCTAGCTATGTTTTCAAAGTTTGTTTTTTTCATTTTAATTTCTTATAACATTAAAACATATATCTTGTGTTGCCACACATAATTCTTCAAAGCCAACTATTTGTGGGGGCTATTTATCCCATACACATTCCAAGACAAGAATTTCATTTAGACCCTTTCTTAGAGGACACTTCCAATGTCCTTTATTTCCCAATAGTAATCTCTTTGGCTATCTCCCTATTTCTGGTTTGTCTCTAGTTGGGTCAACCAAGTTTAGAGTCCCCCCATATATCTGCTTTCTTATTTTACCTTTCTTCTTTGGCATTATCCAACCCTCATCTTCATTGATTTGTCCTTGTGACAGGGAAGTAATATCTTTTGGTTCGGGTCTAGAGTCTTTCTTCTCAACCTCACTCAATATTTCTCCCTCTTCAATATCCTTAATCATATTTTGGATAGGGGACAAAACTCTTCCCAGTACATCTAGCGGAGCCACTAGAGTCTCCAAGACATAATAAATACTTGGGGAAGATTTCTCCAAAGGATCATTGCTAGGAGAAGACACACCCAACACCAAACCATAGTCAATAGAAGCCTCCTCCTCAATCAAACTCACAGGGATAGCAGAGGGCCCAGATTTGGTCGGGGAGTCAATGATATTAAGGAGGTTAGACTTGAAGGGATAGTTGTTAGTGAGTTCATCCATGGGGGGTTCACTAGGAATAGGATTGTTTCTTATCGCAAACTCATAGTCAAAAATAAAATGCTCATGTTTAGCACATTTTTGGAAATAAACCATAACATTTTCATAGCAGATTTGTTGATTCCAAGACCCAAATTTGGAACACAGTGTCACAGATTTGTGTAAAGACTTGTTAATATCAACATTAACACAAAACTGAGCAAAAACTAATTTTCATTTCAATCTAGTAATTGTGTCTAATGTGATGAAGTGGCCCATTGAGTCACCAATTCTTTGGAACACAGTGTCATCCCAATATTCCAGAGCTAGTCTTGGTAGATGAACCCATATAGGGGCTAACTTGTTAAGATCAACAACCAATTCAAAGACATATTTTTAGTGATATAAGGACAGCCCATGCTTCCCATAAACCCAAGGACATGAAGAAAGGATAGAAAACATATCTTCATTAATCATGAATTTGAAAAGGAAAATCCCACTAGCCATGGTGCAAACTTCCACAATTCTCTTGAGGTGCCATTTAGTAGTTAGCCATCTTCTTACCATATCCAAAATACGGTGAAAGGAGAAAAAACTTCCCACCATTGCATCCTCCATGAAAGAAACAATCCTATCAATGATAGATTTAGGGATAGAAAAATCCGTACTAGAAGCAGAAATCATGTCGTCCGAGAGAGGATGAGTTTCCTTTGCTATCAGGCTTAAGTTAAGCAGCACATTCTTCCAACCCTTCAAATCCAAAGTGATAGAGATCGTTGGCACCACTTTAGTAGTCAGAACCGAAATCATGGGTTCAACAATAGTATATAACATGAGATGGTCTCTTGAGGGTGTTGAAACAGCATGTGCTAAGGCAAGAACTCGGTTAGAAGTGGACAAGGGGGGAACCATGTGGTACCCCGAAAGCAACGTCCACCATACATGCAAATAATTCAAACCTAACTATTGACCTCAAGTCCTCTCAACCCCACATCTATTTATCTTTCTAATTTTTTTATCTCTTTCATTCTTTTCTCCTTTTCTATGTGTAATCTTGATGATAGATCATAGAGTTTGATCTAAAACGTTGATTTTAAAAAAAATATATAGTTTCAATCCATAATTTTTTAGCAAGCTATTATCATGGACTATGGAAACTTGATGCTATTAATTTTAGCTAGTTTCTAATATAGTTAGTAAAAAATTTAGCCATAAATCACATAGAAATATTGATTCACCTATTTATTTTCTAAAGTTGTATGGTTAAATTTTGAGATGTGTTTGAAAACTAACTATATTTAGATAAAATTATTAGGTGTTGGTGATAGCATGCCACAATCTATACCTAGAGCATACATTACATTAAATTGAACTTTGGTTTTTGTAGAGGAAATTTGACACCCCCTGCAAAGGGAAAATGTTCCTCAACTACCTCAAGGATCAAAGCTCAAATCATGATAAAAAAAGGGAAGACAGTGAAGATTGTTTTATATTTTATGTTTTATGTTGAATTAAATGGTGAGAGTTTTAGGGGATGAAAGAGTAGACTTCAAAGGTTTTATGAGAAAAATGAAAATCTCTCAACCAAGGATGACAGCATGGTGTGAAGACATCCTCGTGATGCACTGTAGTCTCAGACAAGTTGAAAACAAAGTTCACTAATAGAGACAGCAAAGAGCCTACTAAGTATTTGGAAACTAAAAACTCAAATATTTGTTAGGCTAACAAGAATAATAGAAATAACATAAATGGAAATAAAAAGCATAGATTAAATTAAATGAAATGAAAGTAACGAAGTGGAAAGGAAGAGAACTCACAATTGGTCCCACAAGTGAAGCCTCCCACAACGTTCCAACTTTAATACTTGTACATATAGAAGCAAGAAAATTATTGGGGCTATTTTAAGGAATTTCCTTAGTCAAACCCTGTGTAGGTCTTCCCACCTCCACGAACAACCAGATAAATAGATAGAAGAGAAAATAGATAAGCAAATACATAGAAAAGATAAAAAATAATAGATGTGTTAAAATAGTAATATGTTATCTGACATGCAGACAATAATGTAATATAAAAATAATGTAGTTACCCTCCCTTTAGCAAGATAGTGATTGCAAAAGGAAGAACATACCACACCCAATACATTTCAAGAGGACCAAAGTGTTGGTGTAGAGAACCAAGTGCAAGAAAGTGATGAAGAAAAATGATGTAGGAGAGAAAGAATGCTTGAGAATGATGGAGAATGAGATAATTATTGAGAGAGAGAATGAATGGGAGAATTGGAATCTTGAATGGAGAAAAAGAATGAAAATGGATGTTTTTGATGTGTTTGCAAGCCACAAAGATGTTACACTTCATAGGCAGGCGGGAAGTGTAACATACCAATAGCCACACATGCATGAATCTTTTCAGGATGATCATGAGGTGCATAGATGTATGTGCAATGCATGGCCATCCAAGATAAAATTTCACTTAAACAACCAAAAATGAAAGGGATAATGATAATATTAAGGATAGGTGAAGGGGACATTGCATTATCAAATTTAATTAAGCTAAAGGGGAGGTTATGAAATGCGAAATTGCGTAGGATTCATTTTTTGGCATTACATTTTCCCCTCACTATAGCAAGCATATGTATTCTAATAGATGTGAGCTAAAGTAGAAAGAAAGAGGTTGAAGATAATATACCCAAGATGAAGAGGATGTATATTGTCAATCCAGTATATGTGATAGAGAAGTTGAGCCAGGACATGTAAAGAGGACATGGTTCTTCTATCTTGAAAATATAACTAAAATCTCACCAAAAATATGTTAGTTGCACACAAACACATTAGGCAAAAAAACAAAAAAAAGACATGATAAAATCTTATCAGATAAAAGATAATGTTGATAGATATCACTAGCAAGTTGCACTATGCTAGAGACCATACAATAAGAAAATATAAAGATGCTTTCAGATATAAATAAACCCCGTAGAGGAGAAACCCTATCAAAAAAAGATGAGTGATAGAAACATACCCCACAAGGAGGAGAACCCATATCACAAAAAGATGAGATCATAAGACAAGTCTAGTCAAGTTGACCCCAAGCTAGACAATGAGGTCAAGAGACGTCAAGATTTTTAAGACATACAGTTTTGAAAAATAAATATAATCTTTGTAACTAAGGGAAAAATTTAGGTTAGCAATAAATAGCATAAATAAACTAAACCCTAGCTAACAATGAAGTACAATGGAACAAAAAACATAAACAAAGGAACAATCTCAAAAAAACCATCATGCACTCCATGATTCATCTTCATTTTCCTTCTCCATTTTTATTGTAAATAGCATTTTCCCTCATATTTTAATGAGCAACTATGACCTATGATAAAGACTCAGCAAAATATTGAAGGATTTGACTTAGAAATTGCAAGTGTACTCATAAATTTCAAGCATGAAGTTGTTCAAATGAGGTTGGAATTTCCCTTTTATAAAAGAATTTTTTGGATGAATAACCATGATTGATAGTTGAGAAATTCCCTAAGATGGAAGGCTGAGATTGAATATGACAACTAGCAATTAGGGTTAGGGAAAAATTAGGGTAAAATTTGAAAGGGAGGGCTATGATTTAATTTTAGAAGAATTAATCAATGGACATGAATGCATGTGACAAGAATATATTGGGCACGGAAAAAGAGGTTGTTGGAGAATCAAATAAGAATTTAAAACTATTTGATTTAGGAGGTAGTGTTGACCTTTTGAATTAAAGATTAATTTAATTCAAAAGAGGTGGGGCCAGGACAGTAAATAATGATTTTTAATTATTTACTTGGTGGGGAAATGTGAGTGGGAATTTAGATAAATGATTTTATTTAATTTTTGAAGGAAAAGACAAAAGGACAATTAAATAATTAATGAAAATTATTTAATTGTAGAGGAAAAGGATAAAGTAAATAATAACTAAATAAATTAAGAAATTTATTTAATTATAGAGAGACAGGAAATTAGTGACGTATTTAAATAAATAAATGTAATTTATTTATTCAAATAATCAGGAGAAATAAAAGATAGGAATTAATTAAACAATTAAGAATTATTTAATTGATAGTTGAATTTGGACCATAGGGCATAATTAAATATTTTAATTATGTTGAGAAAAAAAATGGTAAGTCATGGAAAAATAAAGCTTGTAGGCCTAGGTTATTTTTGTGTCTACAGTTTTCCCCTCTTTGTCATGATGTATTTTATTGCATTGTGACAAAGAAAGTCCAGTTCAGAATATGCCCCAACATAGGTGTCGAGGATCCATGCCCCCTCGGGAAAATTTGTGAATTTTAGCAAGGTGCTAGAAAAATTTCAAAAGTGTCCCAATAAGTTAATTTGATGGGAAAAAAAATAGTGGTGAAGCTGATTTCAAATTTTGACAAGTTTGGAGCAGCCAAAAGTGCATTCAAACATGCTAAAAAGAGTGCCCAGCTATAAACCCTAGTTCAAACCCTAATTTACCCCCTATAAATAAGCTTGGGGGGGTAAAATCAATTCATTTTCATCGTTTCCCATTGGAGAATTTAGAGCTCTAGATGAGAGGACCTTGCATGAAGATGATGATCCCAAAGGAAAATCATCGTGGTTACCGAGTACGGACCTACTGATGGTCAAAGGGATTAGGAAACGCAGTAAGTGACTGATTCCCACTTCATATTTTGATGTTTTTTAGTAGTTTTAGGGGCTTGAAGTTAATGAAATAGATGTGTTGCAACGCATATGCATGTGTGAAGCATGCAATTGTGTTCGCTTGCCATGAAATTGTTGCATCGCAAAGTAAGTGCATAGGGTAGGGTAGACATATGGTTATAGCACCACAATTGGGAGGCAGTTCGACGTAAGTGCGAAAACACAATACAATTTCCTAGCTAAACAATGCACTGGAAAAATTGTGACACAATCAAAGTCTCTGTCGGTGCAAGTGTCTAAAAGTGATGAAATCACATTGAAGTTGTGACATAACCACTCAATCGAACAATGCAATATCCATAGTACAATGCACTTGTGAGTTCAAATGATGCGCTTGTGTATCATACCACATCAAATGGACAGAACGACGCAACTATTTTTCAACAAATTTGACCTAGTTTGAGCTCATTTTTGTTGCATGGTTTTTATTGGTTTGACAAGATAAATAATTTGCATTGATGTGATGACATAAGTTTATGTTGGCAGGTGCAACTGTCACTTATTTATACTTGAGAGTTTCATCTAGCGACATATGCATTTAGAGATCGGTTCAGTACAGTGGAGCAGCGTCGATTGATGCACCTTGGTTTGTTTCATGTGACCTATATGCCCTTTATTCAAGAAAACCAAGGTCTTTTGACAACTTTGGTAGAGAGATGGCACTCCAAGACATGCTCGTTTCAACTCCCGATAGGGGAGGCCACAATGGCCCTTAAGGATGTGTATAGGATTCTTAGGTTTCCAATTAGAGGAGACCAGGTGGTTTATGATCCCCGATGAGGGTAGCAGGCCTTCATAGACTACTATGAGCATCAGGATGTGGCACAGTTGGGAGTTCTTGGTTGAGCATTATGGAAAATGGGAGTGTATTTTGTGCACTTTGATAGCTGGTGTGTTGATACCTAATCACATAGGTCATGGTTTTCTTGTGGGATGGGGTGAGCTATTGATCAGCATGATGCATGACAGGAAAGTGTACACATGGGGGCCTTGTCTACTAGGTATGTTGTATTATCAGCTTCATGATGTTTCCTATAGAGAAGGGACTAGTATTGGTTGTGGTATGGCACTCCTTATGATATGGGCTTGGGAGCACATTATCATATTTAGACCACTAGTATAGAGACAGTTAGCTGAGGCTATGCCCTATGTGTATATATATGTTGGAGAAGTTACACAGACTTGGGTTGGACACACAGGGTACTAACAACATGTCATAGAGATACTGATAGATTTTTTCTAGAGACCTTATAAGGACTATGCACAGTGGCCCCGAGAGGATGATCATTTAGCATTTTACTAATAGTTTAGATATTTGATTGGTCAGATACTTCAGAGTTAGCACATCATTGAGATGTACCTATCCTAGTGAGTACTGATACAGTTCAGTGAGAGACAGGATGTGTCGACAAGTACGATGGAGTTTGCTAGGTCCTGACAGGAGGAGATATAGAGGATCATGATTCTAATGGTTGTAGCAGAGCAACAGATTGACAGCTTACAGGCACAACAATGGGGTTGGATAGGGGGACCAAAAGATGCAGGTACCACACCTGAGTTTTATGTATGGTGGCTTGTGCATAGGCCTATTCTATTGATAGATCCCAATCATCCTGCACTAGTGGATTAGCGAACAGTGTTACCATGGGTTTGTAGAGCAGGACGAGGAGGTAGAAGTGGTGGAATAGGGAGAGGCAGGGATGGAGGCAGGGTTGGTAGGGGTGATGGAGATAGAGGAGATGATGGAGGAGATGATGGAGATGGACAAGGATGTGGGAGAGGTTGAGGAAAGGTAGAGAGTCTCACAAGCACAGTTGTCACCTATCCGAGAGGTAGGTGAGGGAGAGGAGGGGGAGAGGCTAGAGAAAAGGGACCTCTCCTAGAGGTAGGAGTGGAGGAGACAAAGTAGCCATAGTTGGAGGCAAAGGCAGCCATGGAGGAGGAGGCCCTCGATGTTGGCGAGGAGGACGTGAGTGGCAAGGAGGAGATTGATGAGGCTTAGAGGAGGATCCAAGACCAGATAGTGGATGGAGAGGAGGATCCATATGTGAGGCCAATAATGCTTTAAGATGTGATGGTCGATCAATGACTAGAGGATATGTAGAGTCAGTTGGATGAGGGCCCTCACAAGGATTAGGGCACTAGATGGAGATTTGGATGTCACCTAGGTGGAGAGAGATCATCCTGTGATTAGACAATAGGAGGAAGATTAGTGGTACAATGAGTTTTTAGAGTTGTGCACTGGGCCGGTGGGAGAGGTTACGAGAGAGCTAGTGAGGGTGAGTGATGATAGGTAGTATTATATAGTATTATATGAAAGTGTGGTGCCACTTGAGCGGTGGGAACCTAGCTTTACTTAGCCCCAAAGTGAGACAACCAGTGGGTCTAGGAGTTATGGGAGTCAGAGTAGTGTGAGATGTTCCTCATCTTTTGGGAAACCATCTATATCTGGACATCAGTCATCACATAGCCATAGGCACTCATCAGGGCATATATTGGCACATAGCTATGCATCGTCTTCAGGGCATAGGTCACATCATAGTCGACCATCCAAAATAGTACCTAGGTCTTCACAGAGGTAATCTGTCGTATCCGAGTAGAGATCATCAGCTCCCAAGAGAGAGCATCAGTCACCTCATCCCTCACCCCAAGGGGATGAGGGTCCCAACTAGGGAATATTTCATGTTATCATCATTATATTGAGCCACTTTATATTTTGACTGTCGAGCCTACGAGCTCCATTTTTGGGATTCATCAAGACTCTATCCTGTGACATCATTTTGAGATTATATATATGATGCATTTTTGGTGTGGACTATATGCCATGTGTTGTGTTATTATGCATGATGATTTATGATGTTTATGCAATTTCATCTATGTTATGATTCCTATGATTATTCATTGTGTGTTATGTGATGTATTTATGCATGATGGTATTTTATGATGAGATGTTATTGATGACGTGATAATGTTCTATATATGCATGATTCCTAAATACTAATGAATGCGTAAAATATCATGATTATGATTATCAATGTAATGTTCTCTGATTGTGGATGATGTGATTATGTTATGGATTATGTTTTATGTTGTGATTATGGCTATCATGTACATATGTGAAGCAATGGAAATGCGCCTATATGTAAATGAATTTTTGCAAATGTGGGTTGTATAGCCTATGGTAATTTACTAATGCTAACCCCTACATGGTCATGCATGCAATTGTGTTTTTGTGTGTCATAGGACATTGTCAGAGGGTGGAAGAAGAGGTACTATTAGACTAAAGGGGATGGATGTTGGTGTGGAGAAAGAAACCTTCAATATTTTTCCAAAGTACAAATAGGTGTTGCATTAATCATCATTGGGTGGATTATTTCAATGGACAACAAACACCATGATATGACATAAATTTATGGTGTGTAGGTTCATGCCATCATGTAAAAAAGATAATCATGGATAAGGAGGATTGTAACTCATACGAGGAGCCCAATTTCCCCAGTATTTTTGTCACAACCAACCACATACAATCATCAAAAGGAAAGACAAGTCATGAAACATCGTTGCTCTTCTAAAACCTGTACAAGACATCCTCAAGGTGGCTAGTATCATGATAAAAAATCAAATGATAGATGTGACAATATTTAGAGACAGTCTTTTCCAAAGTGTTTTCCAAGAGTGTTTTTGGATGTCAAGATTATTAATGTCGAAATGTCAATTTTCATGAAGCCTAGTTCTGTGTCAAGTAGGCTAATGTGTGATAAATGTCAAGGAGTCAATTTTAGGAAGGACACATCCTGAATGTTGTCGATATTGAGAGAATTGATCCCCAATGTTAATAAGATCCCCAAAATGCCAATTGATAGTGTCGATGCTTAGGAAAGACATATCTTGAAGAAAAAATAAATGACAAGGGTCATTCCCTAGAAACACATATCCTAAGAATGACCAAGAAGTGACAATTTGGTGTTGTTATGAGAGTTTGACCAAGTTTGACTAGAGGGCCCAATTGACCCTGGGCTGCATTTGAAGTGTCAATTCAGTTGGATTGTTTGTTGAATTGTTGCCAAGATTTGTTTAAGAGTTGTTTTATTTACGATGTTGCGATGAGACAATGGCTAACTTCACAGACCCTAAGGGATTGGACCTAGGGGGCCTCGAGGGCTTATCAATGATGGCCTTGCCTACGTCATACACTCAGAGACCACATAGTTTGACAAAGATAGGACTAACATGCCCATTTATTGAAGACTAACTAATGTGTTTTAACCTGACCTGATGGATCCTAAAAGATTGACCTAGGGGGCCTCGGGGGCTCATCGATGATGGCCTTTCCTACATAGAAAATGTGCAGAGACCTCATAGTTTGATTGATGCCATGATCAAGGATGACATATTTTAGTGACTGAGAGGATTGACTTGGAAAAGACCAAGTAACTTTTTTATTAGATTGAAATGACCAGCTAACATTAAAAACCTAAAAGACTGACTTAAGTGGTCTCAAGGATACATCAAATGATGACCTTGCCTATGTAGCAAATGTATAGAGACCGCGTAGTTAGACCATTCTATCTATGACTCGACTTTGACTGGTTCTGACTATATTTTTGGGATTTTGGAGAGTTATTTGGATGTTTTTGTTTTTTTCATATTGTTTAATTTTTCTTAATTTTTTCATATTTTTGATAATGTTCTGATTTTTTTTCCTTTTTGGAATATTTGAATTTTTTTTGTCGAATATTTGATTTTTTTTCTTTTGTGATATATGAGACCATATGTGAGACCCACTGCAATTAGGTGTTAAGGGTTCTTCCCCCAGTCAGGTCTAGGACTAACTAGGATGAACGAGATGGAATGGGACTTGCCTGGGATATAAGGTGGATGGTGTGTGAGGCATGATGTCAACCATTTTCAACCATGAAAAGAAAGAGTAGGACTATATGACGGATGTTGTGAGAGTGTTGGAAGAATGGGTATTTATTATGGAAAAAGACAGGTGGAGTGATAGTAAATGGTTAAGCAAAGACTTCCTACGCATGGTGCATGTTTTCCAGGTTTTCACCATTGTACTTATCCAAAGCACTACTGAAGTGGTTTTCATTATTGGATGGATTATTTCTCTTACTGTTTTTTTTTTTTTTGGTGTCACCAAGACGCCTGTTTGGTAGGATTTCATCAAGGTAATGATTTTTGTTGCATTTTTCACTTTTTTGTATTTTAATGGTTTTGGCCAAGCTCTCCAAAGCTATGTGTAGAACCTGCGTAGATGCAAACTATTGATGGATTTTGAAAATTGTTCACCTTCAGGAGTAGATAATTGGTAACCATCAGAACCAAAGGATGTAGTGATGACATATGGACCTAGCCAATTAGGCTCAAACTTGTCGAGATTCTCGCGTTCAACTTGATTCTTCAGGTTCTGCATCAAGACCAAGTTTCCAATGTCAAATCTTTAGACCATAAATATTTTTTTGTAGCTTCAAAAAAGGCGATTATAATATACCTATAGGTTAGTCAAGGTATTTTGTCTAGATTCATCTAATAGTTCTAGGTCATGCAACTGGGACTATCAATATTCCTCATCATCAACCAATCCCTTCATGGAAACCCTTAAGGAGGGGACTTTGATCTCAATGGGAAAAATAGCTTTGAATTTGAAGACCAAGGAAAATTGGGTGGCACCTATAGGCATGCGAATGCTAGTGCGGTAAGCCCATAGAGCGAGATTAAGTTGGAGGTGCCAGTCACAGCCAGCGTCATTGACAGTATTCTTAAAAAATTTGATTATTGTCTTGTTGGATGCCTCAGCTTGGTTGTTACCTTGTGGGTAGTATGGCATGGAGAAATGATGTTGAATATGGAATTTCTCACAAAGCTCATGGACATCTTAGTTTTTAAAAGGATGATCATTGTCTATGATGATGGATTGGGGAACACCATAATGACATATGGCATATTTAATGATGAATTTAGAAACTTTTTTATCATTATGTAGGTGAGACAGATGGCCTTGATCCATTTCATGAAATATTCGGTTGCAGTAATAATTAATTTGTGGTTGTTGGATGAAGTGGGATGAATTTTACCCACGAGGTCAAGTCCCCATTGTGCAAAGGGCCAGGGGGAAGTGATTGGTCATAGTTCCTGTACAGGCACATGAATGAGGTCACTATGTACCTAACATTGATAGCACTTTCTCACAAACTGAAAAATCATCTTTTTCCATGGTTGTCTAGTAGTACCCAAGTCTCATGATTTTCTTGGCTAAGGTTGGGCCACTCAAATGGGATCCACATATACCCTCATGTACCTCACGTAAGGTTGTTTGTGCTTCATCTGTGTTGAGACATCAGAGGAGGGTATTGTCAAAGTTGCATCTATATAGGGTGTCACTGATGATGGCATAGTGGGCGGCTTTGCGAATGAAGGACTTGTGTTGGTTATTGGAAAGAGCTGGTGGTGAAATCTGGGAATGTAAGTAATTGTATATGTCCTAATACCAAGAGGAATTAGGACCAACAAGTTCACAAACCATTTCAGACTCAGGAATTTCATAGGTAGGAACCAACAGTTGTTCCACTAAGAACTCAAATTGTGGTACATTATTAGGGATATCTAAGAGAGATCCATTCGTGGCCATAGTATCGGCTGCTTTGTTCTATTCTCGGGGAATCATATGGAAGTATGATAGGAAAATATCCACCATGCATTTTTAAGGCATCAATTTATCATCCTTGGTTTTATAATCGTCATTGACTTGGTTGATAACTAATCGAGAATCGCCAAAAACTAGGAGATCTTTAATTTTCCACTGAACTTCCATTCGAAGTCCTATCAACAATGCTTCATATTTGGTGACATTATTAGTGCATGGAAATGCAATGCAAAATGATTTAGGAATAGAATCTCCTTGTGGTGTGATGAATAATATGCCTACTCCTGAACCATGACCTGTATGGGACCCATCAAAATAAAGTTTCCAAGGGTAATCTAGGTTCTACATGAAAGACGGATTCATCTAGAAAATAAGCTACTAATGAGTGATTGCCTTTTATGGGTATACCATAGAAAAAATCATTTCTTGCTTGATTTGGGAATAATTGATGATAAATTGAACTTAATGAGGCCTTGATTCAGTATTGTGAGGTGTTTTACATATCCACACTAGGTCTTGGACCCTTGCAGATTGAATAAAATACACTTATCAATGTCTTGTAAAGGTGTTGTAAAGTGTTGTAAAAGACTTTCACACCTCTCTAGACTTAATGAACCCAAGTAAAATATATTTAATTTAATTTTCACATCAATCTAGAAGGCTTGTAAAATAAACTTAATGTTAATCTATTGTTGTAATGGCCTTACACATTCACATTGGATTTTGTGCCTTTCTAGGATATGTGGACCTTATTTTTATGTAGTAAAGTGTATTTAATCACACTTTCACATTTATTTTTTTGTCCCAATCCCTAATTGACCTTTACATCATCATTAATAGGCCCCTATTACCCTATATTGTGCATCTCGAGGCATAATTTAATCAAATACCTAATGAATTCAACATAAGAACAAGAATTCCTTATTCCCCAACATTCCAGCTGTCAAAAGGACCCCTCTAGGACTAATTCTCCCATCTGGGCAAATGAGTCCCTACTAGGTGGGACTAATTCACCCAAGGTTGCAAATTAGTCCCATTTGGGTCATTTTTGAGTTTTGAGAGGGAAATTTTGGATTTTAAGTTTAATTTTTCTCCATGTCGGCATTAGGGATCCAATTAATAGGAAAATAAGGTGGATTTCCTATAAATATAAGTCTCTAAACCCTACTTTACATCTCTTAACTCATTCACAACTCATTCATCATTGGTCTTCCACTTCAAGTCAAGAAAGCTAGGGTTTTAACATTCCAAGTTGTTCAAGATAACATTTTTTCAAACATTCAAGGGTAGATTCTTCATATTGTTGCAACAATCCAAGATTTATCATCATGGAAAGGTAATAATCCCTTCATTCCATGTTCATGCTTCATCTTACACCTATTCATTTGGTTTAATTACCTAAAAGGGGTTTGACCAAGGCAAACCCCCACGCCCTAATATCCAACATTTCTTTTTCTTTTCTTGTGTGCTTGTAGATTTAGGAATCTTGAAGGTTTGGAAATAATTAAGAATCAATTTGAAAAATTTTTGAATACATATCTTCTTTCACCAAGTTAAAATATCACTAAAAATTCTCTAGGTGTCGAAATCAAACTTTCGGTGGACACTGTCAGAACTAAAATACTGGGAGGCTAAAACCAATTTTTCGCTTTTTGAATCTAAAATTTAGAAGTGGACTCATTTTCCATTAGTGAAAAATGAGTCCCATTGTCAAGCCTGAAAAAGGGTTTTCTATAGTTTTGGATACCCATTTGTTTGGAATGAGCTCTGGAATAGTTTCCCAAATCTGGGACTAATTCATCCAGAATGGCGAATGAGTCCTAATAGGCCAAATTTTCAGCATCAACAACATTTCAAAAGTCATTTCCAGTCTCCAACAAGTTCTCAAGTGCACACATTTAGTTTCACTCATTTTTGTTATGGTTTACTTTCATTTCTAAGTCTTTTAGCATATGTTTGCATACAACACTGTGTTTTCAAACATCTTGCATTTCTTTAGTTTTCATTCAATAGTTGATCTATTTTATCAGTTATTTGCATTTAGGACATTACATCTAGGCACATTTCATTCATATTTCCATTATAATTGCATTAGTTTGAGTGAACCACCTAGGTTTTTGACCTATCTCTCTCCTTTCAGATGAAAAACCCTAAGAGTGCAAGAGAAGTACATAGAACTAAAAATCTATGGTTCATTTTGGTGAACCCTCCTTTAGAATAATTTTTTTTTATTTGGAGTCCTTTAATATCTTATATTTAGCTTGCATTAAGTTTGTATTAGGGTTTGCATTGATTATTTTGCATGCTAGGTTTCAAATTTTGCATTAACTAAAAAGTGCATATAGGTTGCATTTTTGGCATCTACAATCAATAAAATTTTCTAAAATTATGTAATTGCATCTTAGGTTTGCATCATAGAACACATAAAACATAAAAATCAATCAAAAATTTTGAAAAAAATCCCCACTGGGACTCATTCGCCACCTTGGGCGAATTAGTCCCTTTTCACCCCTAAAACTGCCTTTTACAAAGTTGAAAACCCTATTTCTGCACTTTTTTTTCTGACATTACCTATTTGAATAAGTTGGTTGAGTTTTTGTAACATACATTTCACTAAATCTAGCTTAAATTAGCTCATTTCATGCATTGCTTAATTTCCAATTTGTGTTTTCTTTCATATTGTTGCATAGTGTAATCAATAAATTACCTTCTTTCATATCTAAAAATTGAATTTCATCTTAAGTCATTGCATTTCACTTTCTTTCCTTTTTTATCATAGCATGTTTTCTTTCAAAAGATGTGGCTTTGATTTCATAAATAATGGATTGCATAAATACAACATTCCCTCTTATGAGTTGAACTTCGATTACAACAATGAGGTCTTTAAGAAACATCATCAAACCATTGACACAATCCTTAATATTACATTTCCCATTGGTGAGAATGGTAGTGTAGACAATCATAACAATCATACTTTTTCTTCTCTTGATACCTCTCCTATTAGTGATGAAGGTATCTTGGTGAAGGAAGATACAAGCATTGAGGATCTCGATTGTCTATCTCCTCATTCCCCTTTGGAAGATGTTAGACAACAAGAACATGAGATCATAGACACATTTCTAAATATCACCTTACCTAGTCTCCATAACCATGACCATCAACATTGTCCTTCTCCTAATTGCAAAGAGGATAGGATGGTGTTAGAAGATATCCCTATTAAGAATCATGAAACCCTTGATCCTCCCTTCCCTACTACTCCTACCATTTGGGATAATCTATTTGAAAACCATAGTGTTCCTTCTCTTGATGCCTCCCCCACTTACAATGAAGCTACTTTACAAAATTTTGTTGGACACTAGGAACACTAAGAGGGGGGGTGAATCAATGTTCGACAATATTTGATTTTAAAGCCAGATCTTAATCCATCAACAACAATAATTAAACCCACAATAGCATGCACAACATATAAACAGAGGGAAACAAGCAATCACATTAATGAACACCATAACACCAAAAATTTTATGTGGAAACCCTGTTAGGGGAGAAACCTGATGGAGATCAATCCACAATGTATATAATAAAAGTATTATAAAAGAGGAATGCACTTGCATTGGTGCTTCCTAGAGCTCCTTGCTCAAGGAAAGGCTCACTTCCTTACAAGTATAATTGAAATTACAATAAAATTTGAACTAAGGTGTAGCATCTACAAATGCACGGATTCAATTCAATGAAGCTCATAATCAGTTAAGGATCTTTGACGGTTCTTACTTCTAGTCCTCACTCTGCTCTACTAGCATACAAAACCTTTTCCTTCCTCAAATAAGCTGATCTTTCCTTTTTTCTCTCTTCTGATACACACTTATATCTCTATCACAGTTACTTCCACACAAAATGATTTTCTGATCTCTTCTTATACCCGCTTCATCATAAATTCATTATATTTGACTTCACAACAAAATTTAATATTCTTTCCCATGTTGGCTCAAATAATTAATTAGATTTTGATGTGCCCTCTGCAAGTTAGCTAGACTATAACCGGGACCCATAACAAGTTCCAAACATAAGTAGCTAAATACATACTCACATACATCCACTGCTATGCCATATAATATATATGCCTTAAAATGAGAGAATAAACCATGAATCATACTTAAACCTCTTAACTCAAAACTTTATTAAATCAACACCACAAAACTTACTAGTAGGATAGTATACATGCTAGGAAGGCTTCCCTAGAGATCCACACCACAAAATAGTGATCTGGTGAAATGATCAGATCGTTTTATCGACTGGATATCCTTCTCTTCATTCTTTATGTCAGTAGATTACAGAATCTTACTTCCCTTTCCGGTAGGAGAAATGCTAACACTACGGATCATACTGTTGACTCTAGTTTCCATTAATGACAACACAAGTAACCAAAATTGATCTCTCAAATCCATATTCCAACAATCTCCCCCATTGGCATTGATGGAAACACTTAGTGAAAATTTGACTAAGTGTCAAAACAAAAAACTCAACAAAACCAAGACCACTGCTCCCCTTTTTGATGTCAAGAAATTTTTCACTGCATTCTCTCCCCCTTTGACATCAATGAAAAAGCTTCCATTACTTCCACTCTCCTTGTAATGTGTTACTATACTTCTCTTCTTATTCTTTCCCTTTTTCAAAATAGAGAGTTGGATCAACATTTGAGAAACTTCTACAAAAATTAGAAGATTATTTTATACTTAGCTTTAATTTATGGAAGGAATTTCTTCCAAGATTCCACCGCAAGCCCAATAGCTATGATCAAGTTGTTATTCTCTGATGTCCTATTGATAATCTGGACAAGGGATTTAGGAATGGTGATTTCTTCTTCTAGATTTTCTCCTATCTTAAGCACTTCAATCATTTGCTCTAGTCTGCCTTCAGTCGGGTCTTTTACTCTCTAGAAGGTGTCCATGAGGGTATTTCTAGCAAAGTGAACCTTTGCATGCTTATCTTGTAGATCATGAATCTTTTTCTTAACCTTTCCATCCTTATCTAAAAACATATTGTAGTCCTGTCTAATTCTGACAAGCTCTTTTTCAATTTCCTCTAACTTATCCTTATACTTGTTGACCACATGAGGCCACCTTAGACAGTAATTGAAGACTTTATTGGCCGAATCAATGCACTATCTTAGCACATTCATTTTTCTTCTTCACCTTTGCAAGAGATAGCCTAAACTACATCTTCAAATGGGAAATTATTTCCTCCTCTTTCCTATCTAGAGGCACAGATTCCATATCCTCCTTAACACACTCAATCAGTTCTTCTAGGAGAACATCTTGCAGACTCTCCAACTCAATATTATTATCAACAAAGTATCTTCCTAAAGTGTTCTCAATGAGATCCTTCTCATAAGATGGTCCATTCAACTATATGTCATATATCTTTTGCATCCCATCTTTATCCTAAATAATTAGCATTATCTTTGATTTGAACAGAGCACCTTCTTCATCACTGTCTTCAGCTATTATATTTTTGGTTCACCTCATTTTGGTTGATCTCTACGAGTATATTCATCAAATTCTTCATCCACTACATCCACAACCAACTGTCCTTTCCCTTTTTCTTTAAATTTTTCTGACTTGGGTGTCGGAGAAGTGACACCAACCAATTCTCTTCCTCTCTTCTGCTTTTTCTCTGTCTTTCCAGAGGATGATCCAACTTTAGTTATTTTTACCAGAAGAGTGATAACACTTACACCAAACTTATCTAACACCTTTCTAAAGAAATTTTCATAAACTCGTTCCCCATTTTCAAAAGAGTTGTAATGCTCAAATATTTCCTTCCACACCACATTGTCATTCAAAGGAAAGAAATTTAGAAAATACATCA
>VDFB02190743.1:0-22034 GCA_007258455.2 Sequoia sempervirens | reverse complement strand
GGTTCTATTAAATAAAATAATTTAACCCACTCCAAAAAAAAAAGCCTAAATATTCTATATATTAAGTTAAATTTTAAATATGTAAAATTGTGGTCTTTATATAGAATAATGATGATACATGTTAAAATATCAAAGCTTATAATATTTTTTTTCACTTTCTTTCTATTTTCTATATAAACTCAATCATTAAGTATTGTTAGCTTAAATTAGTTACCTCCTTTAAATCTACCCAGTTTGTTCTAACATTAGGCATTGACTACAATATACTATATTGGGATTACAATCATATAGTAAAATTTGAAATAATTTATGATTTTACAAAAAATAGTATTAAAAATAAGGCAACAATAATTAATCATTGTATCTAGTTGAGTGAAGGCCTATTATGTATATGTAGAACAATATTTAATAGTATTTCCTAGACCACTTTTACTCACAAGGAAAGGTGAGATATTAATGAGAAAATGAAAGTCTCAGTCTAATAATAAGAAATGCACTTGTTATTTTTTCTATTTTATCAACTATATTCATCATATTTGGCTATTTTTTGTGGTGAATCCTTTCGGAAAACCAATCTTAGTTGAGTAAGACAATACCAATACTATCAATAAATTTAATTCATTAACATATTCAAGCAAGTTGTTGCTCACCACTTCTATTATTTTATCTGGAAAATTCATACTTGTCCATTTGGTAGAGTGATACCTTCTACAAACATGTCATCGAGATAGGTCTCCTCCTTGTTAATAACTCTAAAACTAGAATTTGATGGCTATATATATCTCCTTTTTTTTGAAATATTTCTACGCATTTCATACTCTACAATATAATACAATAACTAATAACTCCAAATTATTTGAAACATAGATACAAAATATAAAAATAATTTAATGAAAATTTATATTAATCATAATATGCAAAATCTATACTTGGTGAAAGATAGCAATGGATACATTGAGTGTATTTGTAGGACTCAATGAGTCCATTGAATTCCCAAATAGAAGTTTGGTAATGCTAAATTATGTTATATATACAATAAAATCATCCTCTAATAGCATATTATTAGGTTATAGGCCATGATGAATGAATTGCACAAATAATAAATGATGATGTAGATATTCATTCCTTGTGCTATCTCCTTTAATATTCTTAATCGTTCCATCAAAATTAATCTACATTCATCTCCTACATTAGGATACATCCATCTCTCCATGCTTCTATTTGACATGAATGAAATAATAAACGATTTAAAATCAAGGTTAGAACAAGCTAAAATAATTTTGATTGAACATTGTAGTTCTTGACTCTTTTTAACACCTTACATTCTTTTTCAAAATGTTGGATAGTTGTTTCATCTTGGAAATTGAGAACTTTCCTAGTAACATTTATACAAATTTTGAGAATCCTTCTACAAACATATCTAAATCTACCAACCTTTAGTTGATTAGTCTTTATAAACCGATTATTTGCATCTACAAGTTCTTCATATGAAATTATCTTAGGCCCAATGTTGAGTTCAATAGTATTCTAACTATTATTCCTCCTTCAATAGAAAATTAAAAATATTACAAAAGACATAATGAATATTGTAATACCAATCACAATTTCTACAATCACCTTTTTAGAGACTAATAATTATTCATGCTTGGAATTAACTATGCATGGCTAAAAATCCAGTCCACTTTGTAAAACCCTGTCCCACAACCTAGAGGACTATGCAATACTATGAAAGTACAACTAATTTTTTTTCTTAAAAGTTAAAATAAGACGAGTAAAGTTTCCTACTCTAACCACATACATCCTCTAGGCTACGTAATGCGTCTACATGTGAACACAATTACTTATAAAATTTAACCAACCATAGCATATAAATTTTAAACTCAAGATACAACTTACAACAAAGCATTAAACCATTACAAGATAAAGCTAACACATAGAAATGTATTGAACATATTTCCACATATACAACACCATTAAATCCAATAATGAATAGATCATAAACATTATTACAATTACATTCACAAAGGTTCACCTCGATACAAATGAGGTATTACAATTATACATATAGATCCACAGTTACAATGAAGAAGGAGAAGAACAACTCCAGAGAACCACACGAGCTCCTCGAACAAGAAGATCTCGCCATCATGAACGGAAGAGAAACTCAACAGTGTAAGATGCACGCCACCCAACCATTTGGTACCCGTAGGCCCAGCCCATGTGCTAGGAGATAGTAACAGGAAACCAAGACAACCTATTACCTCTAGACATAGGCAATATACAAAAATACTCACAAAATATATAAATAAGAATTAGGGTCACATTGCTTCCAGAATCACAAAATCAATTATCAACACAATACAGTAAACTAGCTATTGACATAGGAGGAGTGTCATCACAAAGGTTGCATTAGTTATCCAAAGGAGATCTTCCTAGGTCCCGGCCCCCTCTCTAGGGTTATCCTGGTAACCTCTTACAATTCTGGCCCCATATGCACACCAGTGCAGAAACGGTTATCTTTCAAGAGGACAAGATAACGATCTTGCCATTCCAGGCCTTCCTGACTCATCTCAAGTCTCGTACAAGCCCTTAAGCCAATGAGCAACGCTAAATATCTTGTTATATGTGTTAAGCTAATCGATTATTTAATTCCCACTGGATTATACTGACTCCCACACAAGTTGTCCTGGGACCACTTTGTGTCCCAGCCCTTGCTGAAAGCCACTCCCCTATCGACAACACATAACTCAAACTACATATCAAGGGTAGACAGTGCACTAAGAACTGATAACAAGAAAACCAATACACCTCAAAAGGTAACACATCTCGATGGATGTCCAATATAGAAAACCCAATACGTGCACTACCCAAGAAACTCAAAGGGTGAACTAAAGTTATCACAACCCTTTCACAATTACGACTCTGGAAGACTTAGATTCACATATTGACATATATTTCCCCCCAATACATAATTACAGAAACATGTGTCTTTCAAATACAATTCAACAAAATAATAAATCTATCCTTCGAATTTCCTAAATCCATTACAATCAATTATTGCATATTAAAATACATCATCCAAACATTATTTCAATTTAATAAAATAATAACGAAATAATTAAATATTCCACTTCCAAATTTCAACTCCTCATAATACTTTAACTCAATTTCCTTAATTAAATATATGATATTTCTAATTAAAACATCTACTTGTGCATTACATGCATTAATTAACAATATAATATTTCTTTTAAATAAATATATATTATAATTACATAATCTAATTATTATTTTCTAAAGTTTATTTTAAAATATCAAATTATGCATGTGCATGCACCTATTTAAAAATATATTGAAATATCATAAAATTATATGCAATTTTTCTAATATATACTTTTAAACAAATAAATAAATATATAAATATAAATTAACAATTTTCAGAAACCCTAATCATAAACTGAGTACTTGCGACTTTAATAACTTTTGTTTTCGGATCTGGGTTTCTCTAAAATTTTTACTAAAGGTGCGCAATTAAGTCGTCTAAAACATATAAAAAATTCAACCCTACCTAGTTCGTAAATTTTGAGTTATGATTAATTTAGTAACACACTCTCTCTGTTGGTTTTTTTATTTTGAAATTTCCAGAGGTTTCCAATTATTTTGGTTTTCTCAGAAGATTTCATTTTCAATCCTACAGAGGTTTTCTAATGTCTCAAATACTTCCTTTTAAATTTTTTATCGTGTTAAAAATCTTTCCCTATAAAGATCTAAATCTTCAACAGTAATTTATCACTTTCTACAGAAGAACAAATTATGTTTTCACAGGAAGAGGTTTCTAAGTTTTGATTTAAATTCAATAGAGGTTCAATAATTCCACTATAGTTTTCTCCTATATAAATCTATTTCGAATAAACAAATTACACAGAGGATTTAATTATTTTCTACAGAGGTTTCATTTTCATGGCAATCTTTTAAAAGAAAGAAACAGGAAATTCTACAATATTGAAAAATCATTTCCTAAAATATTTTCAATTTGCATTATAGTAATAAAATAACTTTTCAATTTCAAATTTCACAAAAACAGAAAAAAACCTGTTACAGAAGAATGTTGCCTCAAGAAAATGTTGTTGAGTTTTTCTGTAATTTCAATTCCCAATGTAGCCAAAGTTTTCTTCAATGCATTTGCCTCCTTCCAGAAGACACAACCAAAAACATAGCCAAGAATTCTACAACAAAATAATTCTAAAACAATTTCCTCTGAGAGATCCACAATTTCCTCACCAATTTTTCACAACCCATACCAAACTTTTTCCCATGAAACAACTTTCTTTTCCTTTCTTTTCTTTTTCCAAAATCCTCTCCGTTTATGAATTTTCAATAATTAGATCACAAATTTCTAACTCCCAGTTATCTTAAACAAAATATCTAAAATATCTTTTCCCTCAACAATTTAGATATTTTCCATTCACATGCATTTAAATATAATAATACAATTTACTAATATCAAACAATTTAAATATTTTTACTTATTTAATTACCATTTATTTTTAATAATAAAATTTACTAAATCAACATAACCAAAATAAATTTATTTATTTATTTATTTATTCTTAAGCCCTCACAACAATAATTCATTTAATTAAATATTTAAAATTAAATACACATTTAATCTACCAAATTAAATTTGCACAAGAATAAAATACCCAGAACAACAATGATAAATCTAAGACCAAATTCAAACTGACGACACATTGTACTAGGGTAAAGGTATGACTAGGTAACTCGTTACTATCTCTCAATATTACTGTTGAGTAGTAGACATGCTCAGACCTGTGAAACCAGGTGAAGCTAATGTCATATACCTGCAATCCTGTAAACAAGCAAATGTCGCACATGTATACATATAGTAAATCATACACACCGTGAAGAGAGAATTGCGGAAATCACAGGGCACTCGCAAGCGGGTGATGCAATACCATTCTCTTCACCAATATAGTCACATCAAGACTGACAAAATTAAAACATCAATAATCAATAAATAAGCATACATCAATATTAATTCAAATAACAACTATGCTAATATGAAAGCATGTTTTAAACAAATAATCAGTCACAACATAAATAAAACACACTTAACTAAGAAAGCATTGCTCCGATCAAAAGATCAAAATGGAGGATGTTACACACTTTCCCTAGGGCCAATATTTCTTGACACTCTTTGAATCATCAGTTGCTCCTCCTTTGGAACCTCTATTAGGATTTTTTTAAAGAGATTGATGGCTTTCAAAGCATCTCATTTCTTGAAATCCATCGTGATTGTAGTTGATAAATTATTTTATTGAGATATGAATGTCCTAATATTTTTTATATTTGTGAGTGATGTTAGTATTGAGTGATCAAATTAAATTCATGAAAGATTCAAATATTCCAAGTTTTTGCTACTTGATAATGTAGCTATAATTTCCATGAAGAAGTTGTTGAGAGGCACATCAATAGCTTGGACCATTAAAAATTTACTCATTACTAAAATAGAACCTTGTAGTAAATTGCTAGAAACATTGAAATAAGATTGGATATTTGTAAGACCTACCTATTTAGGAGGTATTATTCCTTCTACTTTGTTGTGAGCTAATTCCACCTTCTCCAAAGTGATACATCTCCCTAAATTGACAAAATATCTCTCTCAAAGTGGATTGTGACATGAAGAACAAGATCTCTTAGCTATTGAATATTTCTAAGAGTATCAAGAATTTGTCTGGAAACAATGATTTCACTCAATTATTATAGCCCAAATTTTTTCATGACCCAAACTTTCTAAATTCCTTCGTACAAGTTGTTTTTGTCTAGATAAAATATTTTAAGATTTTGAAGTTGACCAAATGTGGATGGGGGTTAAAGCATAATAGTGGTTTACAATTATTTTGAGGAAGGAATTCTCATTTATTTTTGTTTTCACCATATCAATGGGTTCGACTAAACTTATAGGTTTGGTCAAACACTATTATATGTTCGACTGAACCTATAAGTTCGGTCGAACCCATTGTTCGACCAAACCACTCAACGACCCAATAAAATAAACATATTTTATAGGGTTTGGTCGAACCTGGGTTCGACCAAACCCCTTGAATTAGGGCAAAAAAAAAAAGAAGTCACTGTCACATGACTGTTTGTAAAGCGACAAACGTGAACAAAGGAGGATGACGAACATGAACAATGAAGGTGGCGAACCCAAGGGAAAAATGTGCACCGCATTTCTAAGTTCATCAACCTCTTGACCGAGCCATAGTGAGCAGCAAGTTGGTGATTGAAATTGTGTTTCAAATTGAATTTATTTTGAAAAAAATTTAAACCCTAAATGGAATGAAATGGTTAAAATTTACAGTAGATTTGAAATTAAGTTTGTTGAAATTGAAATTGCATTTGCTTGAAAGTTTCTAAAGCCTTTCAAGAACAACAAAATTAATTTCTATTATGCTTTGATGAATGTTCATACTGTGTTTTAAAGCTCTAATTTTGGCACGGGCAAGGAGTGTCGAATTTGACTTTGCAATCCATTTGTTTGAAAGATCCTGCATACCCATTTTAAAAATTTGTCAAACAATTAACGTGCCTTGTCTATGCTTCCACATTTTGCATACATTTCTACCAAGGCACTACCAATTGCATTTGCTTGAATGTTTCTAAAGCCTTACTTTGTTAACAGATTTTTTTGAGGCATTATATCAAACAGTTCATGTGCCTTCCACATTTTGCATACATGTCTACCAAGGCACTTGCAATTGCAACTACAAAATTTGGTAAAATTCCCCTTGATGATTTGATTGATGTCCATACCCTGTCCAAAGCTCCCATTTTGGCACAAGCAGGGGGAAGGTTGTGGAATTTGGCTTTACAACTGTCAATTGCATTTGCTTGAAAGTTTCTAAAGTCTTTTCAACAAACCCATTTGCAAGGATAACATGATATTATTTAAGTACAAGCTTAAGTTTAAATCTTGCATTTCAAAGCTAAATTGAAATTAAAATTATATGTTTGAGGCAATGCATATAAGACACCCATACAAAATAGTACAAAAGAAAGAGAAAAAATGTAAAGAATGCACTTGTAACCTATACTTGAGAGCATTAAAATTTTGAAATTAAACATAAAGAATAATAGGATATATATATATATATATATACTCTTTCAAATCAGCATTGAATATTAGAGGATGAACTACATATTAGGATTTTTTTTTAATATAAATAAGGTAAAACTTATTCCTTTGAGTAGATGAATAAACTCTATTAATATTTAATAGTAAGGTTGTAAATGAAAAATTATTGTGGTTACAAGATAAAAGAAAATAATACTAATAGGTAATATTTATATTAAGGAATGTCATCTCCAATAACATACTTAACACTAATAATTGGGTTATAATCACATTATGTATCATAAATACAAATATTAACATTGATGAAAATATTATATTATGGATAATAATTATAATAAAACATAATAAATTGAAACTTATTTCATATGAACATGCAAGGGAAATGTTAGTATGTATTATAAATAGTAATATTATTATTTAAAGTAAATTTTATTATTGCAATAATAGTATTTACCATTAATGTTATGAAATGATAATAATGTTGTTATATATTAGTAATATAAGTGTTGCAAGTGTTATTATCCAATATACAATGCCCAATGTATAACAAACAAAACCATTCGCATTAAGAGAAAGCACTAATAAATATTTCTTTTATTGTTGGTTTTAGGGCATGACCTTGGAGAACCAAATAGTAATGTTGTTAAACATTAAAAATTGTCAATTTTGGAACAAATGACAATACCATTAATTGGAGTAAATGCTATTTTAAAGTTTAAATTTATATTTTAATTTTAGGGTAAATAATTTTGGTTGAATTTATGAATTAGAAATAGAAATCTTGAAAGGGCCCCACCCTTTTACAAAGACCAATAAAGAAACAAAGAATGATCCATCATATTGGCATGGAACAACAACAAGAAAAATATAGTTGTAAGTTAGAAAAATAACATCCAATTAGAAATACTCCACCAATAGTGGCAATGTATCTAATAAAGAGGGTCATTTTCCCAAAAAAATTAGTAGATGATCTATCATTTCACAACTTGAATCCAAAATTATTCAAGGAACTATATCTTATTTTCAACCTTATCCTTTTCCATGAATGAACCTAGTTGAGATTTGTAATGGAGTTTCCATCTCTAGTTTCCAAACTTGAGATCAAAGGGAATAAAGGGTTCCTATAATCTTCTAAACTTGAACCTTCTTCATATTTTTCAATTATTAGAAGAAATGCCAAGAGGTGAATGTTGCAATTCAAGAGAATGGTAGAGGAAATGAACTCCAACTAATCCATTTGTAACATGATTCTTGTCTCTACCAATCTCCTCTAAATTTCTCTTGACAAGACCTTCTAAATTAGTCATGTCTACAAGAGGACCAACCACCCCTCGATTATGCTCAAAGGGAGCCTCAACGAAATCCTAAGGTAAACAAGGCTCCATTGCATCCTTATGCATTTTGTTCAACCTTGCCTTCCTCTAAAATTCCTAAACCTATAAAATACATAGCTATCTACACATGACAATATCCAGTGAAAACACAAGAAAATCCTATAGCATGACATGTTGAACCCAAATAACCAAATTCAAAAATAATTTAATCTATAAGTATAAATAGTTTGATAGTAGAAACTTTATACATATAAAAATATGATAAATGTGGGATTATTTTTCTTTCCAATCTATAAATTTTTGATGTGCTTGGCTATATAATTGAGATGATTCACTCATTTAATGTAATGATAAAATTTTAGTATGTACATGAAAGAAATATTTTGAAGACATCAAGCTACCATTCTACATAACTCTCACATGGAAATAAGAATATTATTTTATTTTAACTAAAGAAATTGTGTGTAATCTATCTTGAAAATTACTAATTAATTTTGAATTATATACTTATAATTTTAAATAAGAGCATCCTTTGTAACATGGAATAGATAGGTTAATTTTAATGAAATAAAATATGTTTTTATATTAAGAAAAATTTACAAATATATGGAACTCATACATTGAGAAATTGACTAAGATGTAACTCTATATGAGAATTAAGATGCTCAAATAATTTATATACCTTCTTTCAATAATTAACATTAGAAATTAATACTTGGCTCATATTGTATACCCACCTCCCAATGGTCTTGGAATGGATGCATTTAGATGGAGAAGGATTTCAAAAGGCTCATGGTACTTGTGGACCCCTCAAAGGCATGATATAGAACACATGAACTTTATTTATGAAATTTGGTCTTTAGTTGTTGGCTTCTAGTATGAATGTTATCTATAAGGTGGAATTCTTAGTTGAGACTCTCAATCTTCCATTGTTGGTTTCTAGTGTGATTATACAATGTGAGCCAAGTATTATTTTATAATGTTAATTATTGAAAGAAGGTTTTGTTTCATTAGAAGAGGTATGCTAACATATTCCAAGGCATGTTATTATCCACAATGCACAAAACTTCTTCACATCTGTACCAAGTTCTAAATAGATACAGATCTGCCATTTCCATGGAGGAGATTGATGATTTAAAAATAAAATATCACATGCCATTTCTTTCTTGAGAAGTCATGTTTGCATTCATGATTTGTAACTTCCATCTTCATCCAAAACAAAATTTTGTTATCATTATGTGCTTGATATTAACAAATCAAAACCTTCTTCTAAGCATGATCGCCAACACAAAGGTAAATGAGTGGAAACCGAAGAAAGCTCGATTAATGGCTTTTAGCATGTTGGTGACAAATCTACATCTTTTTGAAAGTGGCTTCCCAGCTTATCAGTCTCATGTTTAGTAAGGTTTTGTAATCTCCGGTGTTGTGTATTCAAGTCACGAGTATAACTAGTATGATGTCTTCTTTTGGGTATTTTGGGTGCATAAGAGAATGTGCATATGTACTGATGTATTCAACCAATGTGCTTATGTAACATTGTAATCAAAAAATTGGTCATTTGTACTAGGACCTCACTAGTCTTTTTGATATTTTGTAAAATGTGTTACTCAGACTGCAACTGAGGGTTTTCTTGCTAGTTCTTTCCCGGTAGTATGTCGGCTTATATATAAATAAAATTATAAGTGGTCTCCCACTTTTGCTTAAAAAAAAAGTTCTTGTAAATGTCCACATCTTTTTGCTTGACATGTGCAGTTGCTATTTTTCCTACAACAAGATTTTCTTTTATGCAAGGTCCCACTAACTCCAAGATTAGTACAAAAAAACTATACCCGTAACACCTATAATGTAAGATGACCAAGGATTAATACCAAATGAAATAAAGTAGTGGTGTAATAATATTCCTACACTAATAAATGGGATATTATATACTAAAGCACTAACAATACCTACAAGCCAATCATATGAATCATTTGATATTATATACTCAAGAACTAATAAATGGGATGTTTTGAAACTATACATTAAAAGTGGTTTATTGAAACCATGAGTGAAAATAATTCAACCACAATTTTTGTATTCCAATTTGATATATTCAAACCCATTAAAAGATTTCTTATGATTTTTCATAATGTTGGTCAATACTTTACTATAAATATTCTATAGTCATGCTCTTAAATGTCATAAGAATATATGTCAGAAGAGGGTTTCATCTTATAAAGCTATAATGATATTATATGCTCTTAGAACATCTTAGACACCTCCCAAAGTATTCAACAAATGACAAATAACTACCAACACAAAGTGAGATGCCTCATTTCCTAATATGAGGACAAAATAATAAATCAAAATATTAGGATGCAAGGTTTCAACCCATCTTTCCCAATACTTGGCTAAGTTTATCATATATTGAGGAGTGAATCCCAACAACAATTGTTCTTAGTGCTTACTACTAATCCAAGGAATACCTATTCATTTTTTCTTTATTGTATGCCTAATGACTCCTCATCTCAAGTTAAATTGTGGGAATGGATTTTTTATGCCCGAGCCCTATGACTAAATGGATAAAAGGAGGTGAATATGATATGGTGGAAAAAACCAATATACAAGTTGGTTTAGTTCTCATAAACTCTCTAAAAAATAATTGAATTTCTACATCCTAACTAGAAATACCATGAGGGGTTTAGATCCCAGTTTAGACAAAAAATATTCTTATACTCATCACTAGTTCACTTGGACCAACTAAAGAGATGGTGAACTAAGGGAAACTTAGTTGTATTGATAGATTTTACTTAGTTATTTCTCTTTCCATTGTCCCCTCTCCACAAAACACCCTTATTTAAGTAGATTCTATTAAACCTATCTCACATATCACCTCCCAATTCTTTAAACTTTTCAAACTTCTTATTCCTCATACCTAATAATCTATCCTTCAAGCTCAACACTTCCCACCTCAATCAAATTGATCACCTTGCTTCCCTAATATCCCTTTGGTTGATGTTCCTAGACCTCAACAAAATGGTAAGTGGATACAATTGTGGAATGATGCGATTAAATCTATTGCACACTACCTTACTATGATCTTACAATAAGAATATATGGCTAGAAAGAGATCTAGAATGGAAAAAAAAAAATGGATCCAAATAGAAAAAAATAAACTTGTTTTGGCTTTAGCACTTACTAATAACTTTTCTACAATGAGTGGTTGCTTCCATTGAAATAAAACTTAGAAGATTTGAACTTAATTATGGTAGAGGATCTCAATTAAAAGATAAGTTACATTGGATGAAAGGATATAAGGGATACAACTTATTTTTTAGTTATCTCGAACATATTTACATTCTCAAGAGTGGATAATATTATCGTTGATCAAGAGAGGTAGTTCCATAACAACTCTAATAATATTAAATCCATTTTCCTCCAACATTACAAATAATTTTTAATTGATCTAGTTGAAGGAGATCCACTTCAAGATATAGTTGAGGAATTGATTGGCACTTGCATACCCAAAATAATTGGTCTCAAAAAATAGGCACATTTAGATAATTTATTCACCCTTGAGGAGGTTGATATTTCCTTGAAGGATTTGAATACTCAAAAAGTATTGGAATAGATGGTTTAGCTACACAATTCCTTAAAACAATATGTCCATTCATCAAGGAGGACTCTATGAGGTATAAAAAGTAGCTTTATCAAAGGGATCCATCATTTAAATTCTATTAATCAAGGGTTGATAAATTAATTCCTAAAGGAATTTTTTTTTTTATTTGAGGGTGGATACTAATTACTCTTCTTAATACCTCCTACAAGATTGTGGCTATATCCATAGCTAAAATAATTGAATAGATGACACAAGAAATTGTAAGACTAGAAAAAACTATATTTATATAAGAGGGAGATTTAAATTATAAAACTTGAATCTTTTTAAGGTATCTCATTAGATTCTACTTACTCTAACTTAAATTTAAAAAACAACATTAAAATCCACAAAACAAATTTCAAAGACATAATAAATTATTACAATGTTATTTAAAAATCTAATTGTAATGAACATGTTATAGTAATAAATATTCAAATTTTAAATCTATGAAAATATATATAACCAAATGATCCTTAGTTTTCATATATAATTTGTGATGACAATGTTGAATATTGTAATTTTTTAGGCCAATCTTTAGGCACTAATTCACCATTGTTAAAATGATCCTTAGTTTATTCATTGTTTTTTGTATGATTATAATTTTTTTCAATTTCTATTTAACCAAACTCAAAATAATGGTATAGATTAAGATTCTTGTCTTTATCATAATTAGAAGTTGTATAAATTGTTAAATTATATATTTTTTAACATATATAAAATGTATGGTTGGATTAGTGAGATATTTATAACAAGTACGCAATATATTTAATCATATAATTAGTTTTGTAATAGAGATGAATAATTAAATAAATGCTATAACAATATATAAGAGTTAGATAAAAGAATTAAAATTAAATATATTAATAACAAATAGTGATACTATTATTGAGGGTAATATAAAGGGGGATCGTCATACTAAAATAAGTCACAAATAAAATCACCCGAGTAAGAAAAGTATTTTATTGATAATCTTATTAGGGATGCTAAGATGGTATCTAAAAATATGATAAATGCCCTCGACATTATTTTGTTTTCCAATTCCATAATTTTTGATGTTCTTGGTTATATAATTGAGATGATTCACTCATAATATAATGATAAAATTCATCCTCATATTTATGGAGGATTTTATATTATCTTCCATTAAATTCATCCTCTTTATGAGATTCTTATGGAATATTGATATTCTAGTGTGAATTTTTAATTTTAGACATATCTTAACTAGATAAATTTAGGTTCAATGAAGGCAATAGAACTTTTTTTTCACTTACATAATCCTATTTTGAAGTTCATTTATGTTAACAACTATTAGATTAGATATTTTTATCCTCAATTATTTTTAAATAATTTTACACTAATCTTTGTTTTCTTATTCTTTTTTTCATTGTTTCATTTAAAATTTGAATCATTTAAGGATGCTATGTTATAGATTATAGTTGTCTTCCAATTCTTTTTAAATTGTTAATGGTATGAAAATATTATTGATGAGTAGATGAATTATTAAAACTATTTTAGACTTGTATTCTCTTTATCTAGATATATTATTTACCAAAGTCTCATTCCTCTTTTAGGTGTACTGTATATATATATATATATATATATATATATATATATATATATATATATATATATATATATATATATATATATATATATATATATATATATATATAACATGGAAAATATAGATCATGTTCCACCTGCACCAGATTCTTTGTTTGCAAATACTAGTAATGAGATTAAAAAATTGAGAGATTCATTAGCACAGGGTGCAAACCTGGGGATATATAGTGAACCATGCATGTTAATATTGCATAGTCTAGAAAAACTAAAAGATGAACTTGAGAGGACTAGTGCATATTCCTCAGATAGAGTGACTACTATTCTTTCCCGCATGTGGGAAGAAGTACATGGTGACGTTCCCCTTAAACAAATACAAGATAGTGTCACCAAAGAAATGATAAAAGCCACTTGTTTTCCATTTTATCAAAATGTGCGTAAGGTTAGGGGATACCAGGTCACTAGATGTGTCGATCATGCTATGGCCTCACTGATCTACCCACGATTTCTCGTAGCACATGGTTCATACCCAAACAATGACTAGATTCCATTGTGCATTTTGTTCAACAGCTTGTATGTCGAGGTCCATTTGGGCCTCAAAGTTAACTACCTAGACATTCCACCATATGTTGGTTAAGGGCGGAAGGATTGCTGATAGGCCCACCCTATCGCCGAAAGGCATAGACCACCCCAAGAGCCATATTGGTTGGTGAGAGGTCTCCTCTCTCTCACCCCGTTTCTAGCCCCCATAGCAGATGAGGTTGTCATTGCTTCCCAAAAGGAAGCAATTGACACTGTAGGTGACATTGTGGCTGCCACCACTAGGATATCTAATGATCATGTAGGTCATTATTTGATGTCTAGACATTCCCGATCCATGCCATTTTCAGCACAGTGGACCACCATGGATCCTTTTACAATGGCTGGCATCCCTACTCCTACACAGCTTGATGCACTTACAGGAGATATGTCATGCATGACTCTGCATTGTTTGGGTGAGGACCTGTTGGAGGCATATGCCAACATTACATCAGACAATGGGATTGATATAGAGAATATTAGAGATCATTTGAGATGCAGAGGTTGTTTAGTTCCAGGATCCCATCACTCTCAGCCGAGCACTAGTGTGCATCAGGATCCACCTATAGTTCATTCGGCAGCTGCACAAACTATGGGTTTTACTGATATGTTGATTGGTTCTGGTTCATCATCGCCGATGCCATCTCACCTTCATAGTCCTCTACATTCATCATTTTTGGCACAACATGGGATAGATCAGATGGAAGCAGATGTTGATTCGTCGCTTGACCGTTTGGTGGACATGGTGGAGGCGACTATTTCAGAGGACTTAGGTCATCCAATATCAGATGATATTCATGTATGTGTGCATGTGCATGTTTCAATTCTTTTTTCATTATTATTATTTTTTAACTAGATATTCATGTAAGTTGATATATATATGTATATATATTGTTACAAGTGGACATACCTCATATCACTCTTAGCCTTGGTCCAGATCCTGTGCATGATCGATGTGACTCTGTGGATGAATCTGCTGCCAGTGGACATGTGAATTTTTCATTTTTATATAATCACACGTGTATATGTACATGCAATATTTATGTATGCATAGATCTAGATTGATATTTAAAAATACAAGTTCATTTAAAAATAACTTTCATAAAATCTATTTAATATAAATTATATGTATTTAACACATCTTGTACACAATTTTATTTGCAGGGCTCAACACATCCATCAGAGTAGGACCGTTCTCATTCAGATGGCCATTCGACTAAGAGTAGACATTCATATTAGGCCATGCACACTAGATTTTTGATCTTTACCACATGCATTTGCTTATACATGATGATCTTTAATATTTGAGATTTGATGATCTCTAACTTACATTTGCTTATATGATATACATACATTTGCTTATTTGTTGATCTTTAGTATTCAACATTTGATGATCTTTAATTTACATTTTGCTTATATGATATGTACATGTATTTTCTTATATGATATATACATACATTTGTCTCTTTGCTTATAATATGTGCTATGTTTATATGTATTGAATCCCTTTACATGTATGTACATGTGTTTGCTTTATGGTTTTAAACATGTTTACACATAATATATGTATGCATTTGTTTTAAATATTCAATATACATACATCGCTTCTTATTTATGATCTCTTACAACTTACATTTCCTTATATTCAATATACATTTGATCTCTAGTAGAATTTTAGGAAATCAATGCTAGCTCAGTAAATTAAGTTCATTCATGTTGATCAGCCAATAAATATATTTTTTAAATGACTTAAGCAACATGAACCATTGAGTTGGAGAATAAGATATAATCTTTGACAAGTAACTTGAATTCAATTCAAATATAATTAAGAAAATTCAATTCAAATTATAATTCTATTATATGTTTTGACAAGTAACTTGAAATCAATTCAAATTATACCTCTAATATACATTTTGACACTTTAACAAAATTCTAAAATTACTAGATATGTTGTGCATACCTATGAATTAAATAACAACAAACTCCACAATGAAATAACTTGTTTTTTTACTACTTGATTCATTTAAACTAGGATCTAGTTATTCCATGTACACTAGATTTTTTTTTTTCCCATCCTAGATATGCATATAAATAGAAGCTTATTTTTCATTATTTTGGATATCAAATTGTAAGATTAATTGTCATTTATATCACTTGGAGCGCAGATTTTGGAGAAGTTTTTGCACATTTATCAAGGAGGCAAATATTGGAGCTCGACAACTTTTCATTTTTATCAATCAAGGAAAAATTTGGAGGTTAATTTAACTAAGTTGGTAGAGGACTTGTTTTGAGTCATCTTTGAGTTGAAGAAGAAAATGGGACAACAAAGAAAAAGAAAAAAAGCGTCTCAACAAAAATTATCAAAAGAAGAACATAAGAGGCGTGAACAAAACTTGGAAAATTATCATAGAAAGAAACAAGGTACATGCTTGTTTCTTCTCTCTCTCACTCTCAAGTGTGTGTTTAGGACTTTTACTTTGAAAAAACATGAGTATTCATTTGATGGGATGGAATCCATAATTTGTGCATTACTCCACCCAATCATTTGGTTAGTACACCTAAACATAAATTTGTATGTGCATACATTTTGCATTGGCTTTCTTATTAAAATTATAAATGTTTAATGCATGACCATTTTTCAACTTACAACACCCCAACTTAAAATGTACTCTTAAACTAAAATATTGTACATTAAATCCTTCCCTACAAACCTTACACTTATCTTTTACCAATACCTTTGTTTAATGCTTTTTTCATCACATTATCATTGTTTAGTATTACATCTACACAATTTTCTCTTTACTTTGTTCATGAAGAAAATGATATTGTACTTCAATACATGCTTAGTTCTCCAATGAAACCTTGAATTTTGTGTCCCTCACTATGCCACTTTGATTTTCATAATTTTTTCAACCACATTAATTATTTTATGGTTTTGCAAATTCCTATATATTCTAACTTTGCACTTTGAAAGAAACCATTATTTTTTCTTAATTATTCATGAAACTACACCTTCATGTACAATGAAGTAGCATTCTAATATTGATATTTGGTGATCAATATCCTCTATCCAATCTACATTGCAACATCTAATTAGCTTAAGATTTTTCTAAACTCCCATTGAATTTAATCTAATGATCAATAGTTCCTTAAAAATATTTTTTAAATATTTTAATAAATGCCCAATTCTAAGCTCTAGAATTATTTGAAAATTAGAACTCAAATTATACTTAAAGCCAATGCAATGTCAGGTTTTCTAGAGACTAACACATGTATACATCAAAACTCAAGCTATATGGTGCCAAGGAATAATAGTTATATATGATAGATTATTCTTTAAATTATGTCTTAACACACATTTGTTTTGAAGGTTTCTAACCATGTCATTGCACTTGAATGACTATAAATACTTTTAAATGTCCTCAAGTCATCTTGGTCATGCAAGTTGCAATGTTTATATGATCCTTGACTTCAATTCCTTAAGGCTTCTTTTGTTTCAATATTTGTGTTTGTGTCTTTTGGTCTTTTATTATTTTCATCACTTCAATGTTCTCAAATTATTTTATGTTTTATGCTCTAGGGATTCCTCAAGCTGGAGTCAAGCCAAATCTAGATATTGGATCAAACTAATCCGTTGAAGAACACATGGACCTTGAAGTTAGGGAGGAGACCCAAGTTCAAACAATGCTTGTTGGAGAGGGGTCAAGATCACTTCCTTCTACTGGTATGGATGAGCATATAAAACTAGCACAAACTTCTCTCACTTATAGCATCATGTTTTATTAGTTTGTTTGCTTGCATACATAAACTTCACTTATATAACATCATCTCTCACTTTTGTTTGCAAAATATTTTGTGACATGTAGGAAGGGCTCAACAAGCAAGAAGTTTTCATGCTCAAGTCAAGCCAAATCTAGACATTGGATCAAATGAATCCACTCAAGAACGCATGGTCCTTGAAGATAGGGAGGAGGCACAAGTTCAAACAATGCATGTTGGAGAGGGGTCGGGATCACTTCCTCCTACTGGTATGGATGAGCATATAAAACTAGTTGAGAAGGTGAGGAAACAAATTTCTCATAGAAATTTAGATCATTTACTTGAAATGGATATGGAGAAACTGGAAATATTATGCCAACCAGCCTTATAATAAGAGAAAGAGGTCAATGACTAAATCTGTAAATGGAATAATCAATCAACATTTCAATCATCTTGATACATTTGAAAAAACCCAATTGTTATCACGTTTACTTCTTCGTAATGAGCTGAAAGAGTCATTACAATTGTTGGGTGTACATTTGGCATCAAATAAGAAGAAACACATGGGATTACAAAAGGATATTACCTCAAAATGTTAAGCGTTTAGATCCTTATCGGGGAAAGGATCCTTCAATCAAAGGGATAATGCCACTCATAAGAAGCGGGTGATGTTGACATCTATTGTACATCAAGATATAGCAAGAAAATGAAAAATGTCTGCACTTTCAACTGAAATTGGTTATAGTAGAACCACATTAATAAAATATGAGAAAAAGAGAAAGTTTTTGGATGAGACTTTAGAAGGAAATTGGGAAATTATGTGTAGAGCTCCCCATTCTGACAGGATTGAAGATGTTGTTAGGAACTTGGTCTTAGGGTTTTGGCATGATCAGACTCGTCCATCATCAAATACTAGAGATGTTATGAGATACAGGACTGGACCTAGTATTTTGTGAAAATCATATCAAACATTTGCTAGAAATAACACAATTTGAGATGTACATGAACTTTGTAATGTAAGACCGCTATAAAGATTGGGCAAAACAATGTTTCAAAGGTTAAAGCCATATTATAGAAGATAAACAAGCTTTGAAACCCGTTGTTGTCATTATCATATTATTGAATTTGATCTCTACTATCGTGTTTGAAAGATGAGAGAAGAAAGATGTGGCTTTCACAATGCACCTCCTAAACAGGCAGTTTGTTCATGTCTATATTATGATCATGAAAATGGACCTCAAATAAACCTATGATAAAAGGAATTTAGAGACATGTGGAAATTCTACAATCTCCTTCAAGAATTGAGGATACCGGACTCAACAAAGACAAGAAATCTCTGCAAGAGGTAAGTATTACTTTAGAGAGTTTATTTGTTTCAATTTCTCATAGATTTTTATTTGGATTCTCTTTGATGTAATGTTTCATTGATTGTGTGGTTTATTAGTTATTCACATATTTTACTCACACATGTACAAGTATGTAAAGTTGCAAACAAATTTTGGAAAAGAATCTAGAAGATTGAACTATGTAGAAGAGGAGATTCCTATTGGAAAATTTATGGAAATTTTTTGAAAATTGATACAACCATACATACAACATTCCTTTTTAAGGCGGGCGCAAGCAATAAAAAATTCCAAACATTGAGAGATACTTTCCACGCGGGAATGCAGCTTCTATCAAGAGTTGACTTTGTGATAAAATTACTCCCTTTGTACATCAAAAGGAGATTCAATCGAAAGCATACTTTCAAAGTAGATCACTATTATGGTTCATGTGTGTTATCGACATGCACAATCAAAATTGGATGTTGTTGAGAGTACAGATGAAGAACAATCCATTAAGAAAGAATATCACTTTTATATTAGTGATGATAAAGAGCATGACACACTTTTTGTCCAACATTGCTTTACAATATTTTTTGAGAATTTGAGAAGTAGGGGTGTAAAATTTGAAAATCATTTTGTATGGTTAGATGGATGTGCGACACAATTCAAATCTTCACATCCATTCTATGCACTTTGTAGATATCATAAAATCTACAAAATACCACATGTTTGGAGTTTTTTTTAGAGTGGGCATGGAAAGGGTGAGCATGATGGAGCAGGAGCTTGCATCAAACGAGCTTTAAGAAAGCATCAAATGAGTTATCCAGAAGATCATCTAGACAATGCACATGATGTTGTTGAATGGTTCAAGAAACACTTTACATCAAATGTGGTTGGCACATCTTCAAGAACAAACCGACACATTCCACATAGAGTGTTTTGGGAGATATCGGGTATGTATAAATTACATTAAATCAAAAATTTGAATTTATTTAAATTTAAAATATATATATATATATATACATATTTGTTCACATAAGGTTTTTGTTGTACATATGTATCTAGGTGTGGATAGAATATTGATGCATGGATGCAAGAGGGTAGGAAAAACAAGATCTTTTGCATTCTGTTAGGAGTTTAGATAGTCACCATGGATGGATATTAGACACAAGGGATTACTCTTGTTTTTGCACTGAGTGCATTGAGGGAAACTCTGATTATGCATGCAACAATCAAGAACTTGGATATGTTGGTAAATGGGATACAGTGCCACTAGTTGTTTCATAAACATATGATGAAAACGAGGAAGAAAGATTTGAAGACATTCCTTTGATTTCAATTGATTATGACCATATTTCAGGATTGGTTAGAAAAAGTACACGTGTAAGTTTTCAATAATTTAAATATTATATATATCTAGTTAATGATATTTAGAGATATTTCTAATTTTTTTCAATTTTTTTGTGTAAATTTGGTGTACAGGAGATGTTTTGCAGTCATAGCAGAGCCTGGAAACATCGAAGGTGTTAGCTATTATTTATTGCGTTGCACAGAAGAGAGGAATAAGCTAACAGAACCTGAAACAAGTGATGGAATGTCATTTCCCACAAGTGAGTTTGAATTTAAAATTTTATATACATTGTATTCACATGCACATTACATTATAAACATTAAATATATATTGTACAAACCTTGAGCATGAAAATGTTGCACACGCTCATATGCCTTACCTTAGGTTCATGTTTACCATGCAGGTTTTGTTGTAGTGCAAGGGACATATCTAAAACAAGTCAAAGTTTTTCAACATGGGATTCATTTTGTTGACTATCAACTTGATAACAAGGTATATAAATATAGTCACTTAATAATTTCTACCACTCTACATCTTCATGCAGTTCCACATGCACATGGCCAAAGAAAATGGAGACTAGATAGTGATGATCATCAAAAAATTCTACATGTTATTGAAGAGCGGGCTGAACCAGAATCTTTGACTTAGATTATATCCATGGTTTTCAAGTTCACTTGTAACCCTATACATGTTCAAATGAAAACTTATAGTAACTTGTACATAGTTGTAAATCATTTTGTGTAAATTACAATTATATGTACATATTTGTTCCATGGAAAATTCTTAAGTTCAAGAATCTTTGATAGCATCATCTCTCACTTTTTTTGGTTGCATGTAAACCCATATATATGCTTTCAATCCTTATTTGAAACGTAGTGAATTTTTTTAAAATAATTTTGCCTTAAGTAAAATTATATGTACACATTTTTTCCATGGAAAATTCTTAATATCAAGAATCTTTGATAGCATCATCTCTCACTTTTTCTGGCTACATGTAAACCCACATGTATGCTTTCAATCCTTATTTGTAACGTAGTGAAGTTTTTAAAAAATAATTTTGCCTAAATTACAATTATATACAACTTATGTTTGTTTCATGGAATTCTTAAGTTCAAGAATCTTATATACACTTATATATACAACTTATATAATTTGTTTTATCGAATTGTTCCATGGGAAACTATGTAAATTTTAAAATTAAGTATTATCTAATTATAAAATTATAAAATTATTATATCTCTCAAGTCTCTCCCTCCCAACCCCTCTCCCTCTCTCCCCTCTACCCTAAACCCTTAAACCCTACCCTTTATCTCTCTCCCACTCCCCCCTCTCT
>VDFB02190742.1:0-15104 GCA_007258455.2 Sequoia sempervirens | reverse complement strand
AACTCAACATAAGAAGCTAAAAGTTGACCCATTTATTTGACAACAACAAGAGAATTATTCAGTTGTGCTCATGTTAAAATGATGATAGTCGAATTGCATCAAAGATGAACTTCTACAATAAATAGAAATTCTTATTCTGGTACCAAGTATGTAGCCATTTTCCTATTGTTTGGGCATAAATTTACTCTTTGAATTAGTATACATTCTATAGGAAACACTCATCCTATGCCGACTTAGTCATAGCTGCTTTGAGCAACATAATAGAAATGAGTCATTTTTCAAAGATGGTGAATTTATTTGGTGCTTTGACCAATTCACTTGTTGTTGTATGCGTTTCCTATTTTCATGCATTTCACTTTATTTTGCAGTTGATAACTATTTCATCACTTCATATAACATCATTCAATGTTGAGTAATTTACTATTTATTAATTCCAAAATTCATTGTCCATAGTATCAACTATGGTTCATTATCCATACTGACCATATTGCTAGACAATATATAACAAGTAATTTGACCTTTATTTAATGCCAATTTATGTTATATTTGGCCTTCAAATGATTTGTATATATTGCATACAAATCAGCCCATGTTTATATAAATAAATTGACCTCTAAGCATTACATATGTTAATCGATCTCCAAGCATATATTTATATATAAATATATATTCATATATGTACATATACATATATATATGTATATCAATAATATCACACACACACACACACATGTATATGTATATATATGTTAATAGATATATATTTATATATCTCATTTCAATAAAGTATGTATACATTCGATATACAAATGAATACGAACAAGTTAACATTATCATAGTAATAATAATTATATCAATGTGCACACAGACACACAGACACACAGACACACACACATATATTCCTCTATGTACATGTATATGTATGTGTACATATATTGATACATTCATATGGGCATGCCCGTTTTCCAAAGATGTGTATCACTAGATGTATACATATGGATATATGTATATATCATATATACATATATATTTATATACACATTCGATTGCACACCAAACACATACACAATTACTATTGTGGTGATAGTGAATAGATGTGTGATGTATTTATACATATACACATTCATGTTGTATTGTCCATTTGATAGCTCCATGCTCACAAGCAACTCATTCATAAGCATACATAGGTAAGTCACCTATGTACTCTCATGTACATGTTCCTTCATGTGTATGGTCTATAATCGACATGCATATGCATACATATACATCCATTCCACGTGTATTCAACTAATCAACACAAACATAGTAATATTTAAGGAAGAACTCATAAGATCTAATAGATAAACTTCACCCAAGGGTGATCCCACAATATTAGTTTATAATTTTTGGTCAAATTGGACACTGAACTAATTTTTTCTAACTAAATCTTCATTTTCGGGCACCTATAGCGGCTAAACCGTGAGGAATTTGAAGATGATGCAAACTAGTGATTTGTGACACTTTTTTTGTAGATTCTAAATATATTTTTTTCAAAAAATTTGGAATCAGATTGCACTTCTTTTTCCATCTCCTTTAAAAACTACTTTTTTCAGTAAACACCATTTTTAAGGAGTGATGCTCACCCTATACAGCATAATTTTTTTTTCAAGAAGGATAAAATTCTATTTTTTTCAAATTTAGATTTGTAACTATGATATATAGTGCTTTCATTTGGTTTCATAGTATTTTATTGAATATTTTTTCCTTAATCAAGTTTTGAAGTCAAACTAAAATTTATAATGAAGACATAGGCAAATTGTATACAACATAACTTTTTTTGTATGTATCAAAATTCAATTTTCTTTTTGTTGGATCAAGGACTTCAATATCTAGTGCACCGATATTTTTCAATTTTTTTTGATAATCTACTATTTTTTCCACGTGTAGAACAAAGAGCTTAATTTTTAGTGAAAGACCTATATTCACAAGAAATAAAAAATAAATATAATAATTAAATTAAATTTATTTAAAATTATACTTTTTGGGAAGATTATAATAAGGGCTACATATTTACAAAAAATAAATTTTAAATGAATTCATTTGATCCCCCAAAAGGTAAATAAAAAGTGATTTTTTATCAACATTTTGATAGGTGTAAAGGAGACTCCGTTATAGGTATGGTTTAAAACTAGCATGGTTCTATTCAAGGGGGTTTGATATAAGGTGGTTCGATCAAACCCTCTTCAATTGGAATCCTTTACATGGAACTTTTAAAGGCTTAAATCATTATATTTTCTAAAAATATGTGATTTCAATAAAAAAATAGGATCTCCCGTAAATTATAAACCAGTATTGTGGGATCACCCCCAAGCATGCATTCAACAATAATCATAACCCTTACTAATGTAGACATTCATACTAAGGATGACTTACCAATTCCCAACACAATAACTTGACACAACCATTCTATTGTGAGTGTGTGTAAGCTCAGATAGGTTACATTACTGATTACCTGACTAAGATCTTCTCTTGAGTGATACTTCTCCTCACACCTAGAGGATTGAACATATACCTAAATAAACTAACACATTCCCATGATAGTTAGTTGTTCAAAAAAATATGCATTACACATAATATTTCTCCATGGTTAAAATATTCAATTCAATAACTATCCATTTCACATTTATGCATTTCTTCACATATCATTAAATGAAATAACATTCATTCATAAATCATTGATAATAAAGCGCAAGCACAATTTATTCACATTAAAAATTAAAATTACATTCACATTTACCCTACATAGTAATAGTAAATAGTAAATACATAATTGGGGTGTAACATTCGCATCATCAAATGGAATGAGACAATATATAGCAAGATCCTTTGGGAATGTAGAGATATGAAGGTCTCTATGGATCTCCCAAAGTCTAGTCCAAAGTGTATGGGGATAACCATTGTTTGATACATCACACATAGTGTTAGATCAACAAGTTAAAACAAATCACTCCTACAACATGATCAATGATATTGTCTCATACTGATCTACTCCCTAGTGTGTCTAGTTCAAGTATGAATAAATAAAGATAAGGAAAAATATTAAGACATTTAAAATGTGTTTGGATGTTTTTCTAAGACTCATAATTATCCTTTTCCAGAATTACTAGAGAATGATGAACAAAAGAACCCATTGTACCTCCTCAAATGATAAAATCAAAGACCAATAACCTCAAATCATATAAATCAAATCAAATGAAGTCATCACATGCAAATAAAACATTTCTAGGTTCCAAGATGTTTAAGTAATTGACCAAAGTGTAAAATAATGATAAAATAAAAATATCTGGGGTAGATTTTAGAAAAGTGCATCCAGATAGATGTGAAGAGCTCTAAAATACCTTTACAACACCACAGGAATCATGAAAAATAAAGATGTAGGAAAATAGTTATGAGCTTGAAAGCCAAAAATGATGATCTAAATTCAATAGGTAATAAAATTTACCAGCAACAAGATCTAATGATGAGACGTACACCATTAGAAAGTATGTGGAACCATATTTCCAACTATCTTGTTTGTCATTTTCTTACATGATATTCCCAAGTTATACCAAAAATAAAAAAATAACTCTTTTAAGGAAAAAACTAGGGTTTTGGGCCAAGAAAAGGTATAGGCACTAATATCACACCAATATCAACAAAGTACTTAGTAATGAAAGGAAGCCAGGTGAGTGTAAACAAATTCCTACACTAATGTAAGTAGGGGAGAGTTACAAAAATTTCTTCAAACACCTTGTACGGTTAAAGAAAAGAGAAAAACATAGGAAGAATGAGATAGGGAAGAAATTACACATAAACAAACAACACCAGATACACATGGGGAAACCCCTTTTGGGTAGAAAACCCCACCCTTAAAAAACATAGTACTTTTATATTATTTTAAATGGTGAATATAATGTATCTCTAAGTACAAATCTTCTTCAACAAGTGCTTGAAAACAACTAATCTATAGTAAATCTGGCAACACTTCGTTACTTGCAAACAAAACTATGCATTCTATAATGCAAGGCACACATTTTTATAGATAATACAAGCCAAGAGAAGAATCTAGAAGAGGATGAGCACCCAAATACCCATGGAACAATATCCCATGCCATAGACATGCATTTGGACACTTGTATGGTATTCCCCTACACCTCTTACAACTGTCATAACATGTAATATTCTCTCTCCAAGCTCAGGGACCCAAAATGTGCTCATAATAGCTTATGATAGATTCCTTACAACTGTCATAAAATTCATCATAAATCTACCATAAAATCTACCACAAGATTCATAATAGAATCTATAAGAGAATCCATCATAACTAACCAAAATATTTAATTCTCTTACAATCTATCATAACCCAACTTGGGTGCCAACTTTCTCCATGCATGAAGATGCCTTATGATGCATCATAGAATTTTTAATATGTTATAGATTTTGAAGTGGGATTCCTATATCCACTTGGGATGATTATGTGTCATCTAGTCACCTCCAACGAGGATGCCACCTAGCCGATGGATCCCAATTTATAACATGACACCATAGGCAATAAACTAATACAAATAAATAAAATAAAACATTAAATTAATCAGTATTATGGCTCTATGTTGAGACACCTTAATCCCAACATTCTCCCACTTACTGAAGACCTGCCAAGAGCCATACACTATCATCTTCTCAAGGCCCCAAGGCCCATGTAATTAGAACACCATCTAAACCTTTCTATGCTCATTGGTTTTGTCAATGCATCTACAACATTCATCAAAGTGTAAACCTTTTCCAAGCTCACCTTTCCATCTTCTACCATATCACAAAAAAAATTATACTGAACATAAATATGCTTTTTTCTAGCATGGAAGGTAGAATTATTTGCTAAGAAAATCACACTTTGACTATCGCAACAAATAGTAATTTATCTTGCATCTAAACTAATATAAAAAAACAATATCTTAAGTGAAATGGATTCCTTACAAGCATGAGTGGCTACCATGTACTCTTCTTCTATCATGGATAAAGCGAGTACAACTTGCCACTTACTCATCCAACTAATAGCACCACCAAACATCATAAACACATAACCAATGGTGGATCTTCTACTGTCAATGTCACCTACCTAATATCAATCCACATATCCATGAATACTTACAAAATTATAAGGTCTAGTAGGATAACCATAAAAAAACAAGGCATACTCAAAAGTACCCCATAAATATCTGAACACTCTCTTAACAACATTCCAATGCACCCATCTAGGATTAGCCATAAAACGGCTTAGGACTCCCACTGCTTGGAAATTTTTTGGTCTTGTACACACCATCGCATACATCAGACTACCAACTTCACCCTCATATGGTACTTTGGTCATGTCCTCAGTCTCACTAGGAGATTTTGAACAATCATTCACAAAAATATTTATTCCTTGCATCATAGGAACAATTAACTATCTAGAATCTTCCATGCTGAATCTCTCCAACACTAAGTTCACATACTTGATCTAGCTTAACCAAATATTTCTGTTAGCTTTGTCCCTCATGATCTCCATTCCCAAAATTTACCAAGCTACACCTAGTTCTTTCATCTCAAACTGTGTAGACAATTGAAACTTCAAATATGAAATCATACTTTTACCATTCCTAATAAACATATCATCTATGTATAAGACAATGATGAGGATGTGACCATTATTAGAATTAAAATATACACAATGGTCAAATTTAGATAATTGAAATCACAATGACAACACATAGGTATCAAACTTCTGGTACCACATTCTAGGAGACATTTTCAAACCATAAAGACACTTCTTCAGTTTGCAAACCAAATTTTCTTTACCTTTTTGAATGAAATTCTTTGGATGTGACATGTAAATATCTTCCTCCAAGTCACCATGAAGGAATGCTATCTTCACATCTATCTGTTCCACTTCTAATTCATACACTACTACAAGTGATGAAAAGAACCAGATAGATGTCAACTTTCTATTTAGGAGAGAATATCTCCCCATAATCATTTCCTTCCACTTGTGAAAAGCCCTTAGCAACCAACCATTCCTTATACTTATCAACACTACCGTTAGGACCACACTTTTTCTTGAAAACCCATTTACAACCAATAGGCTTAAGTCCAAAAGGAAAAGGTACTAGATCCCAAGTATTTTTTTTTCTTTAATGCAAACATCTCCTCATTCATGGATTTTATCTAGGAATTTGCATCACTCACACCCATAGCCTGTCTAATAGTCCTAGGCTCATTAGTGTTAGAAATCAAAGAAAAAATGTAACTCAAACCCAATAATAAATAACCAAACATTTTTGGTTGCTGCCTAGCTCATGTAGACCTCCTCAAAGGTTGAGGTTGAGGTTCTTCTTCTTCTTCAAAACTTTCAGAACTACTTGAGCTCTCTTCATTATTAGGCCCAATAGGAGTGCATAGTTCATCTTTCTTTGGAGTAGGTGGAATTTGAACTACCTCATTTTTTTGAAAAATTACACTTCTATTGTAGAGAACCTTCTAAGCTTTTGGATCCCAAAGCTTTTCCCCTTTCACACTAACACCATAGTTGATAAATATATACTTAATAGCCTTGTTCTCCAACTTTGACCTCTTTTCAATAGGAACATGAGTGTAAGATTCATAACCAAATACTCTAAGATGTATCATCAAAGGATTTTTACCAAACCATGCCTTTATGGGTGTCTTTCCAACATGCATCGATGTAGGAGATATGTTGATTAAATAACATGTAGTGGCTACCACTTCATCCCATAACTTCTACTCAAGGCTAGCACCACTCAACATACTCCTAGCCCTCCCCATCAATGTTTTATTCATTCTCTCTCCAACTCCATTATTTTGTGGATTGTAGGGAGTTGTCTAATGTCTCCCAATCTTATGCTCTTTATAGAACTTGTCAAACTCTGCAGAACAAAACTACCACCATTTTCAATCCTCAACACTTAATCTTTCTACTAGTCTGATTTTCTATCAAGGCCTTAAATTCCATAAACTAAATAAAGACTTCATCTTTACTTCTGAGAAAATAAATAAATTTCCTTCTACTATAATCATTTATGAAAGAAATAAAATATACAATTTTTTATAATGAAGGAACATTCACAGGACCAAACACATCTGAATGAACATAGTCTAAAACCCCATAAGACTTATGAGAACTAGAGTAAAAGGAAACATAGTGTTATTTTCCATAAACAAAATGTTCGCAAAATTTAAACTCGAGATTAGAATCATCAAGGCCTTCAAAAAGGCTCTTATTTTTTAGAGTTCTAAAACTCTTCTCACTAATGTGACCAAGTTGTTGGTGCCATAACATTGTCTTCTTTGCAGGAAGCTTAATTTCCATGGAATGAGCACCCTTAGGCACCCAAAATGCACGACCATCAAATGTAGTTGCAACACACTTCTTCACTCCACGATCTAATGGTTAGGATGTAGAATCCAAAGGTCTCTTCTTTGGCACATCAGAAAGACTATTGCATTGTACTATGCATGTATCCAACTTGTACAGAGTACCAACTCAAATACCCTTAGTGAAAACCATATCTCCTCTTGTCATCTTGCATCTTCCATCAGAGAAAATAACTTGCACTCCCAAATCATTCAATTTAGTTACATAAAGCAGGGTTCGTGCCAAACCAAATATATGCAAGAAACCATCAATCCCCTTCACTCTTCCATCAAGAAATCTGATTTTGAATCATCCACAATCAACAATCTTTAGGTGAGTCATCACCTAGGTACACCTTCCCACCATCGTACTCTTCATACTTTGAGAACCAACCTTTATGAGAGGTCATGTGAAAGGATGCACCTGAATCTATTAACCACACATCTTCTGATGCATGGGTTGCCAAAGCTGCAACAAATGCTTTTGCTTCATATTGCGATGATTTTTCAGATTTAGAATTAGAGAAAGGCTTGTTTTTCTTCTTCTCCTTGTTCTTGCAATCTTTTTGAAAGTGACCAATTTCACCACAATTCCAACATTTTTCCTTGGACTTCTTACTAGGAGACTTAGATCTCCCTAGAGACTTTAACTTTGATTTCTTGTCCTTTTTTCCTTTCTACTTTTGTCTACCACGAATAACAAGGGCCTCCTTGGCCATCTCGAAAGACTTTCTCCACATCTCTTCAAATAAAAATGAAATAACCACCACATCCATCTTGAAAGCGGTTGTTGTGCTTTCGATAGCCGTCACTAGGTGATCTCACGAGTTTGGTAATGAACACAACATGAGCATGCAAGGGTCTTGTTCATTTATCTTGTCTCCAGTGGAACCCAATTAAGCAATCAACATATTAAAATAATTCAAATGGTCTGACATGGATCCTCCATCCTCCATCTTTAGAGAATAAATCTTCTTTCTCAAGAATAGCTTGTTTACTAGAGATTTAGGGCCTAATAAACATCTCTAAGTTTCTGCCACAATGAAGCAACAATATTCTCTTCATAAACATTTAGGAGAACAAAATTAGCCAAATAGACTCTAATTGAACCCTTGGCTTTTCAATCCATGAGATCCCAATCTTCTTGTTTCATGCCCGATGGTTTGGTTCAAGAAATAGCAGCCCATAGCTCACGATCTATGAGCATATCTTCCATCTTGAGCTTCCAAAGCTTGAAATTACCACCGTTAATATTCCCCATCTCAATCCTTGTGGATGTTCTTTCCATAATTTTCCTTCAACAAGGTCACAAAATAAACTTTTGTAAAAATCCCATTGAAACAAAGATTAGCCCAAAAAACCCTTCTAACCCAACAAAGGAATCAGGGCTATCCAAACTCTGATACCAAATGAAAGGAAGTCGGGTGAGCAAAAAAAATTCCTACACTAATCTAAGTAGGGGAGAGTTACAAAAAAATTCTTCGAACGCCTTATAAAATTACAAAAAGAGAGAAACACATAGGAAGAATGAGATAGGACAACAAGTACACATAAACAAACAACACCAAATGTACATGGGGAAAACCTTTTCGGGTAAATAACCCCACCCTCCTAAAGCACAATACTTTTATATTATTTCAAGTAGTGAATACATTGTATCTCCAAATACATATATTCTTGAACAAGTGCTTCAAAACAAACATGTGTTTTAGAGTAAATCCAGTAACACTTCTTTTCCTACAAACAAAACTATGCATTCTACAATATAAGGCATACACTTTTATAGATAATACAAGCTGAGAGAAGCATCTAGAAGAGGATTTGCATAATACACATGGAACCATATCCCACACCATAGACATGCATTTGGAAACTTGTACGATATTCCCTTTTTGTCCCTCTTTGAAGTGAGGTATTTGTTACATTGGTTCAAAGATTGATACTTTTCAGATCAATGTTGCTACTTAGATGAAAAATTTAAAAATTATTGATTTTTCAAATGCCCTATTGTTGCACCAACGAAAGGAATTAAGTTGGTACCCTACCCCCTTGAGAGCGAGAGAAATTTAAAATTTTTGAATCGATATTACGACAAAGTTTCAACATCAGTTCAACTCAAAGAGGACTAGAAAGCTCAAATGTTTGATGTAGAAATATTTGATGATGTATAGACAGTCATCGAACATGGGTAGCCTCATGTATATTTTGATATATCACACATATTCGACACTTGGATAGAATTTTTAGTAAAGATAGAAGAATAAGAAGAATAAGATGGATGGATTAACCATTGATTTTGAGATTGATTCAGAAGCCCAACAAGTCTACGAGTCTTCAAGTCTTTATTAGATATGGTGACAAGATTGATTATTTTCTCATTTCAAGGATTGAGATAATTTAGTACTTCATTCCTTATGTTTGATATGACACATAGATATGATGCATCAAGGTATTGATAACCAGGATGGCTTTGTATCTAGTGTGATGGACTTTGACTCTGCAAATAGATAGGATAATACTTGCTCACACCTTCACATACATAAACCTTGTTGGAATGTAGTTTATAAGTTTAGAATATTTTAGACCAAAGCATAAACAATGGTCAATAATCTGTTCAAAATGACCTCCCTACACACAAAAAAAAAGTATTTGCCAAAATTATTTTACACGAATATCCCACAAGCACAACAAATGAAAGATAATAATTGATGTCCCATTCATTTCTCTCTAAATCATTTTGATAGACATCATCGAGAGGTCATCTGAATGGGTCAACAAGATAAATCACAAGACAAGATCAAAACAAATAGTCAATGTTATCTATATCCCTTGCCAAAGGTGTAATGTGTTTTGAGGATAAGAATCCAAAATCATTGCCAACAATAATGCCCATTGTAGGAAGGATGCATCCTTGGACATGTTATCAGATGTTGAAAGTTCGATAGGTTGTTGATATAAGATTTGATTAACATGTTTGATAATGATCAAGAGTTTGTTTTTTTTTTTTCTTTTAAAGGTTCTACTTTTGCTGATTGTTGTACTTTTTTTTTGTTTGTTTTACCAAAGGGCGAGTCTGATGATTGATTTATTATGGATGGAAGTTTATTGTGGGTGCAAGAAAAATGGGATGGGTGGTTTTGGAATTTTTGGAATATTTCAATGTTTTTGGTGTTTTGTAATGTTTTGAAGTTGTTTTTGGTCATTTTGGGTATATGTGAATGTTTAGTTTTTCAAGTTATTTGAGGATGTTTTAGGATTTTTGAATGTTTTCCAATGTTTTGGGTTTTTGTGTTTTCAAATGTTTTTGTGTTTTTTGAGATTTTCAAGACCTAAGAGGGTCTGACCTAGGGCCGTAGGGGCTTATCAAAGATTAGCCTTGCCTACATTATATACGCAGAAACCATGTAGTTTGATTGAATCTAATCAGTAACTATTTATTGATGAAATATGAACATTTGATGGATTGTTAGTTTATTATAAAAAACTCTTAAGGAATGACCTAATGTGTCTTGAGGGCACATTAGTGATGACCTTTCCTACGTTCAAGCTTAGAGACAACGTAGTTCGACACAGTAATGTTTTTTTATTTTTTGATATTTTGACTTGTTTAAGGATTTTGATGTGATTTAGATGGTTTGGATTTTGACTTTACAACTTTTCAAATGTTTTTAGATTTTGGCTATACAAGATTTTGATGCTTTTGGATTTTTCTGGATTTTGCAAGTGTTTTCAGATTTTGCGTTTTCAAATGTTTTGGGATTTTTGATGAGATGTTGAGATCAACAACACCTAGATCACAATGTTGAGGTCATGTTGTGACATATAAGACTTGGATCAAGAGTTATTTGAAAATAAGAGTGCAATAACATGGCCCTAGTGTGTAGCAATGTTTCATAGTTCAATCAACAAACCATGAGAGGTAATGTACATGTGAAGTGTTCAACATAGTTTTATTATGATAGATATTGACTATGGGACTTCATGAGTCAAAATGGTAAAGAGTCTGTCAAGAGTTTTTCATGAGTAGTTTTGAAGTATACACTGAACCTTTGTCAAGGTTAGGATAAACTAGACTATCTGGATAAAGTTGAATTGGATAGATGGAGGGAACATTGGATTTAACATGATAAGGATGAGATAATTCTATCTGAGAAGGATCACATAGACACTTGATTCTACTCATGATGCCTATTTACCAAGTTTTCATCATAGTACTTTCCCAAAGTGCCACTGAAGTGGTTTTCATTGGAGGATGATTTTTATTTTTACTATTTTCTTAATTTTTTAATTTTTTTTAAGGTTTTACCTGCATATTGAACCACTTGGAGGTACTAATGTAGAGGCCACTGTCATAATGTGCAAATGATATATTTCTTGAAGAAGCTGCTTTTCTAAGATATGATCACTTGAATGCAACTTTTGAGAACTATGATATGCCTTATTGATACCAGATTAACCTAGCCTATGTGCGCCCATTGTGATAGAGTTCCTTCAAAAACCTTATGATGAAGTGTAGTTGCCAACACATGGTTGATGTGAGAATTGGATATCATGAATGGAGTGTATGGTGCCATGAATGAAGGAATATGAGATAGATTGGTTGATGGTTTTCCTTTGACTCTCCAAACTTGGGAATATGAGAAATGATGAGTAGAAATGAAAGTTTTCAAGAAATTAGGACCAACCACTTTGATATAATTTCTTTGTACATCACTTGAGAAGCTTGCTTTGCATTTGCAGATGTCTTTGATGGATATGTTTCCCTTTTTCAATTTTCCCCATAGTTTCTTTGACTAATGGAGTATGATTGGGATGATTTTATTTTGTATTTTTTGTTATCCATTTGTATTTATTTTTGTCCTTTTTCTTTACTACTTTCGATGATCTTCTCCTTGCTTTGATAGGAATCTTTCTTTTTCGTTGGTTCCAATTTGTGTATGAGATGATGGGTGGATGACAATTCATGATACAACTAGTTGTAGTGTTGATAGTATTTTCATCATAAGGATCCTTTGTGCCCCCTATGTTGATTTTTTCATTAGACAAGATTACCTTCAGTGTTGTGAAGGTATTAACAATACCTAACCCTTTGCCCTGATAATATATCATTTGATCCATAGCCACTGAATATGAATTTTCATGAACACATGATATTTCTATGGTTTTTCGTTGTTTAGGAATATTAACTATTTTCTTTGATTCTATGACATCTTCATCTGTTGATACCACTTTAGAAGATGTTGGTGGTGATTCAAAGAGTCGGCTGACCTCGCCAATCAAGAATAAAGAATCCTAATTGTTTCTTGCTCTTGTGTGGGGATATCAAGAGTGAGAGACTCTTGGTTTATATGAAGAAACATCTATATGTCCATCAAAAAGAAACATATCAAGGGTGATATTAGGGATATCTTTGGAGTTTAAAATGGTTTGGAAGATGTTCCTTGACTCTTGATGAAATATTTTGGATAAGGGTTCTTGAACTTGACTCTATTCGAAGAAACTTTCATTATCCTCAAGAGCCTCCTCTTAACATGATCCTTGGGTGGATGATACATCATTGGTAAAAGACTCTTCACAACATTGTGTAGGTATGGGTGTAATAAGGGATATTTCTTGCTCCTTTGGAACTTCTTCAATATGCCCAATCATTGAGTTATATGTGGGATAGATATCATAATCTGATACATATTTGATGCCATTACAGTATGAAATATTGTTAGACACCGTTTATTCATTTGGATTTTTTTTAAATACTATCTTGATATACGTCTAATTCCTCATGTTGTGATGAATGAATAACACGAATGCATCGCACCGTGGCATCATGGGTATGGCTTATGTTATTTGAGGTTGATGCCTTTCCTAAATCTTTTATTTTTCCATGATCAAGCAAATGGTTTGTGTAAATATTCAGATTGTCATTCCTAGATTTTTTATCAACATCAATGTCTCCTTATTCAGTAATATCTTGGATTAGATGCTTGAGTCTAAAACAATTTTGTGTATTATGACCTTTGTATCAGTGAAATTTACAATAATGATCTTCTCTATAGCTAGGAGGTTTGACTTGTGGCTCTTGTAGTTTGAGAAATCTAGGAGTATGATAAGATTAGATTATATCAACTTCTTCAATACATCTTCCATAGTTTCCCCTAAGGGAGTGGAATCTCTGTCGCTTTTAGGAGCACTATTTATTCTTTGTGGTCCACATTGAGTGTTTACAGTATTGATTGTAGGTTGCTTTTTTGGTGGTTGCATGTTTGTTTGTTGTGTGTTTATGTGTTGGGTAGGTGCTTGTCTAGGAGCACTAGGGACCACCTTTGCATCAACAACACCATCACTAGTAACATTTTTGTTCCTAGCCAAAAAGTGGGGCTTGTCATTAGAACTAGTAGATGGTCGGTTGTCCTTGTAAGCTTGTGTGTTCCCTTGTGCAATAAGGGCTCTCTTGATGTTAAGGGCCCTAGGGATAAGATCGTCATATGTTGTGACACATTGCATTTTCAATTGAAAAGATAGGTCTATGTCCATGAACTGGAAATGATGATTCCTATCTATTGTTCTTCGGGAGTAGGTCATTTGCTCTTGCTAGCTCTCAGCCTCCACCATTGTAGGAAATTTGTGAAGGATTCACCCTTGTTTTGTTTGAGGGTGTATAGCTCTTCCAAGTTGACATCCATGTCTAAGTTGTAGGAGAAATGGTCTATGAACCTATCGATTATTTGTTGGAAGGTTTGAATTCTCAAAGGTAAATGATAATCCAATCAATTGTTGTGGGCCCACCCAAACTAAAATAAGGGTTCACCAAATTACATGATAGGGAGCAAAATAGATTGATTAAAATTATGTTGACTCAACATGAAATGCACTAATTCCCAAACAAACTAATAGCTAGTACTACATCCAATCTAAATTGATTGATTCCTACCCTCTTCTTGTTACATCTCTCTGGTCTCTACGTTGCTTTAAACTTCTCATGCCACAACCTCTTCAAGGAGGTCTTCACCTTTTCTTTTACCTAGCAAAATTGACAGACCCAAACTATATTGTTGCCTTTTCTTGCTTTTCAAAAGATGTTTCATTATTTTTGGTCTTCTATGAATAATTTTTCCTCACACAATCTTCATAATTGATTGCCTACTAAGAGACAAGCTAGACGATGCCTCTTTTCACAAGATGAAAGCCTCTTCTCTAGAATGGTTATTCACCGCCTCTTGTTTTCCTTACTCGATGCAACTACCATCCATCTCTTCCTTTTCACATGGGAATGCAAGCCAAAATTTAGCACCAGCACCTCATAAAATGGTAAATAAAAATGAAACTGTAATTTTGAAAGCCTCCATGTTAGGGTTTCCCCACAGATGTCAGTATGTTTCTCCAAGACACAGTCAATAACCATAACTCATTTCTTTTGTTTATTTTTTTCATGATTTCCAATGTTTCTCTTGAACAACTAATCTACATTCAATCTATGTTCATTTGTATTCCTTTTCCTTATTGTATCTTCTCCTTCGTATGTATTTTTCATTTACAAGCCTCCAAAACTCCATCTCATGTTCATATGCATCTATGCCACCATTTATTCCCAAGACATCCTTTCTATCTCTAATTTTAAATCATCTCCTTCACAATTTCATTAAAATATTCAAGTATTTCACTCAAAATCATCATAATTCAAA